>BROE01000024.1:12258801-12392527 GCA_036571765.1 Plecoglossus altivelis
CCCTCACGCCCCGCCACTTCTCCACGGTCTTCCCCCCCGGCTCCCCCAGCCACCCCCCCCCTCACCCCCCACCCCCCCTGTGGCTCGCTGCCGAGAGAAACAACACGAGCTCATGAGGTTAGGGAGAGAACATAACGGCATCATTATGCCCATCGACAGCGGTGACAACGACGATGGCATATTAGCGCATAACGACATGGGGAGGAGGGAGGAAAGGGGCGGCGGAGGCATTTAAAACAACGGGTCCCATTTTAGGAAGTTCAATTAAATTGCTAGTGACAGCATGCATGTGAGGGCATTGCTGCTGAGAACCACTTCACTCCCCTTCATTAGAGTGTGATGGTGCCAAGCTAGACTAGTTTTATATTTAGAGTATTTATAGCTGAATAACCAGCTGGTGAATGGGACCTGTAAGGATGCTGTAGGGGATGTTGCGCTCTTGTCAAAGACCATAGGAGAAACTAAAAGGAGTGATATGCAACAAGATCATCTGTAGGAGTTTGTGGATGCAGAGGAGGGTTCGTAAAACGATTCCCGTTTGTACTTACGAGTTTATAAGATGCCTTTATGGCTGCTCATGTCGGAGATTCCTCGGCCCAGGTCGTTGCTCTGCATTGATTTCACTGCAACACTTTTCTACCATCCGAAAGAAAGTCACTCAAGCGGAGGTTCGTAAAAAGAAAGGAACAAGTAAGACATGTCAAATTAGCTTAGCTTAGTGAATCTCCTGACGATTGTCAATCTAATTAAAATATGGCTAATTATAACGTGTGTAAGCGTCAGATAACCACTCAGCCATAAAGTCTTGGCTGTCAGGTGTAAACAAGCCTTGTGACTGTTGGAGGAGGGAAAATCAATCGACATCTGTTAATTTATCTTAGGCGGGAGACCAAATTGAAAAATGGATTGCTGTGTGTGCCACAGATCTGCATTGTGATCAAGGACCAATGCATTTCAGGCTGCACCTGCTTAGGAAACGATAATGGGTATCTCACTGTGTTGCCAAGGGCATTTTATCTGGGCAATAAGGGATGAAAGCGCTTCTCCAGTCCAATAGAGAAGCGAAGCTAGGGGGAAAGGAGGGATCAGAACAGACAGGAGAGGATACTACAGACAAGGTGCTTACGACCACAGAATGTCTTCAATCAAAGACGGAAATTCTTGCTGGAAGTGAACCAGAGTCTTCATTACAGCGCTCTAATGAGTAGAAACAGGGAGACAATAAATCTATTCATTCACCGAAAGCTCCCTGGCTCTGAAGTCCAGGCTAATGATATTGCATTTTCCTCTTTTAATAATAGGCCAATCCATATGGCCCCTGACTGCTTTCACAATATTGCTCCAGCTCAAACTGCAGGGGGGGGACTTGACAAAGCCCTTTTATGGAAATAATTTCTCATGGTAGATGAATTGACGTTACAGTGACAGTTTAAATGCAGGTTAAGAAGTTGCAGTGAAATCAGAGGTTGTTCGTTTTGCGCCTTTGATTTGGAGGCAATTTTCCCATCAGTCTTTGAACGTTCTTCATACGCACCCAAGCAAGAGGGGGGAATGTTTCGACGAATACATACGGAGATGAATGGAAATCAGCCTTTGCCCTGAGGTTGAACAGTTAGCCTCTGGAGGATGATAAACCCTGACCTGATGTGGCAGCAGAGGATCACCCAGCCTGGCTGAGATGAGACTGATTATCAACCTGCTTCCTCTGTTCATGTTTGGCTCACCCTGAGGTCACACGCACAATAACACCCTCCCTGCCTCTCTCTCTCTCTGTCAGTCTCTCCCTCACTACCTCTTTCTCTGTCAGTCTCTCCCTCTCTGCCTCTCTCCCTTCCTACCTCTCGCCCTCAGTCTCTCTCTTTCTCTCCCTCTCTCTCCCTCTCTGTCTTTCTCTCTCCCTCTCTTTGTCTCTGTCTCTCCTCCTCCTCCCTCTCAGACACACACACAAACACACATGGCAAGAAAATAAGAAAGAGAAAGAGAGATTATTTATACCCCCCTTCGACACAGCAAGTCTTTCAGACTTTAGGAAGACATGCCGGTTGGAAACAGATCTAATAGCAACAAGCAGTAATATTTTCCAAACTGTAGCCTCTCTGGTCAAGTAGACTCAACATGGATCAAGTAAGGATGAAGAGGACAAATAAGGATCGATGGACGTGGAAAGTTGAGTCATTTCAACGAAGTGCAAAGTACGATAAGAAGAGTGTTCTTTCCAGACTTCAAAATCCTAAGGTGTTTCTCCGAAGAGCGCACAAGCCACATTTTCCCATCCCGCTTCACCCTGTTGTTATATTAAAGGAACTCACTGTGATTTGTGATATTTAAAGCCTATTTTCCTGCAGCCTGGCAGCTTAGATAGCCCCGCACCTAATAGCACCTCCAGGCCCGTCGACGAACAGACTGTTCCTCGTGTCACCCTCTGTATTATTGGATGGCTGCTTTGTCTTGCAACATGGTGCTTTTAAGCTCCTCCGGCGGGTGACAGTAGCTAAGGAACAGACTGAACAGGTAACAACCAGATAAGATTCTGCGGTCGGCAGCAAGCAGACGCTGACCTGATGGGGGTGCGTGCGTGTTAATGAGGGCATATTATTCACGCGCGTGCGAACGGTGACCGTGCCGCCTGTGTGTATGCGTGCACGCGTGCGCGTCTGCAGATCACCATAAATCACGTGGGCGGATCACGATGGCGTGCACGCGTCTGTAAATGGCGATGGCGTGTGTGTGTGTTTTTTTTCCGGCGTGTGTGGGTGCGTGCGTGCGTGCGTCTCTCTCTAATCCTTCTGATGGTCCATTCAAATTAAAATGAACCTCCATCACGTTAATAGGAACACAAGAGAACAATGGCCGTCTTCTTCCCGTCAGAAGCAAGAGTAGCGGATTATCCGCACTATCGTCAGGACCATTACCATTAAACCCAGAAACCACTCTATCCTTTCCGTCTAAATGAAAAGAGAGAAGGGTGGTACTCAACTGAAAGGTTCCTATCTGCCTTCAGAGTGCCTGCAGTCCTGAGCAGCCCTAGCCAGCTGTACTGGCAGCCACGGTTGACTGAGTACTTAATTATAGCTTTATCTGACCTGGAGATCAAATCTGATTAGTCGGATTAGTCAATTATTATACTGTTTCACATGTATGATGGCTGTCATTGTCCTCCTCGTTGTCATCACTTTCACCAACACCCTCCTCCTCCTCATTTTCATCAGCATTATCATCATTTTCATCAGCATTATCGTCATTTTCATCAGCATTATTATCGTCATCACCCTCCTCCTTGCAATTTTCATCAGCATTATCATCAGCATTATCATCATTTTCATCAGCATTATCATCAGCATTATCATCAACGTCCTTGTCGTCATAAGCTGCCATAGTGGCTACATCCACACCGTTTTCAGATCACACCACCACAGTGACAACTTCCTGATCATCAGCAGCTTAATTGTTCCTGATACTGTAGGAGGTGTTAATGAAGACTAAACTTTCCTATTACATGTGTTCAAACGTTTCCCCACAGGCCCAGTTGTCTAGTCACACTCGCACAAGTGAATATGATGCACAGCATCTGCCAGGCTTCAGCGTTCTACGTTATCAGACAATCAATGCTGAGTTTCCATCCAGAAAAAAAAAAGTTTTGGTTCTGCGGGTTCGTGTCAACTTGATATAACACTCCACCATGTGAGACTTTACCTGAACATACTCTACGTCTAATTTAAGAACCAGTGTAAGCGGGTGTATATATCTATCCAGAGAGCTGGAGTGTGTCCTTTAAGCTTGGCACAGCTTGTAGCCCCAGGTTCAGTCTACCCTTCAACCTTCACCAGCATCCGCAGCCTCAAAACGGCTGTCTGGGTGGGATTGTCTAGGTGTCAAAGAAACGGAGAAAAAGCGGGCAGGGTGGAATTTTTCCCAGTTAATGCCAGAACCGTCCTGACCGTTGCCAAAAGCTTCGCGCCAGGCAAACGATTCAACTGAATCAATCTCAATATATACTCAGGCCTTATCAGGGAAACCAAATACACTCTGGGCTTTCGAAGGCAATGGATGGGTAATTGCAGCAGGACATTATTGCAATACAAACATTTCCAGTCTAGTTCAAGCTGTTCAAATCAAAAGTGGAAATGGACTTAGAAAGATAGGGAAAACGAATATTTTGACAATGACAAAAGTCTATCTGTGGCAACAGCTGGAAAGATGCATGAAAACAGAACCATATGCAACGATTTAAAGGAACACAGGGAAGCTCAGTGATGGTTCAGATAGACATCACATCAGACAAAGCTAATGCAGGCAAAGATTTTTTTTAAACACCTTTTAAAGGATTTGCCAGATAAGCCCAGGCTGTGTGCGAGAGGGCCCTAAAGGACGTTGGAATCGATGGATGAGAGCGGATTTACTGTAGGGCAGGGAGTGGGAAAACTGTTATTTAATGCTGTGTGTGAGAGGAATAATGAAGCCATGAAGAGACTCATATGCCTGCTGTAGCTCTCTTCATTATCAATGGCCTAATCTCCCATAACATTGCTTCAGCAGACGCACTCTGATCTAATGTGCTCCGCTTGTCCATTTAACACCTCCCGAATTACCACACTCATATGCATTTATGTATGACTGAATGGAGGAGGGTTAAAGATGACTCTTTACCAGGATGAAAAGATGATCCCTTTACCCATCTGGGGGGTAGGGGAAACATACACCACAGACGCTGCTAACGCTCGTCTTGTCGTTGGGTTTTATGTTCTCGATTGTGCTACGAACCATAGAAGGAGCTGGTATGCTATTCAGTGGTGCTATAGGCACGTGGAACGTTAAAAAGACCTGATTTGATCACAGGCGATGCGATCAGGATCCAAGGTTCCAATAGCATCGTCAAGATCTTTGGCTCGTACGTGAGAGGAGGACGTCAAGTGGCAGTTTGTGGCAGTTTGCGGCAGTTTGTGGTGGTTTGTGGCGGTTTGTGGCAGTTTGTGGCGGTTTGTGCCGGTGTGTGGCAGTTTGCGATGGGTTTGTGATGAAGATCTAAGCACGTGGCCACCAACGCAACATCTAGAGCAGGCGCTAGGTTTCTCTTTAAGAAGTCCTTGTATCTGAATGAGACGTCCAGGTGAAATTAAAGGTTTAAAGGGCTACTTCACACTCTGACCTCGAGAGAGTACCCCCCCCTCTCCAATCCCCCTACCCCCTGAGGGGAGGCACTGATGTGAACCATCTTGTTAATGGAAATAAATGCTGTAACTGGGCCCCGCGGCAATAAGAATTGGCTATTGCTCGCTAAAGTCCTTCATTAACTTTATCTAAAATAGGCCCCTTCTCCGATAGTAGAAGACGAGGGATGAGTAAGTTGCTTCATCCAATTTCCTGGTATTATTCCAAATGAAACAGCGTATCGCTCTTAACTTTGCAATGTCAGCGTAGTGGAGTAGGTATGCCATGATGATGTGTGTGCATGATGTGTGAGGGCGTCGCTGTGAAAAGATGAATTAGGGAAATTAACTTTTTTTTCCCAGTACACACAATTCAGGGCATTTGGCTTTCAGATATTTCGTGAGATCAGCATAATATTTTGTGGAGCTTATGAGTTATGTATATACGTAGGGCTGCTTATTCATTGCATTTCCAAAGAAACCCACATGGATGGGTTTCACCTTGTTTCAGTAGTCAATACAGTTAACAATGACAATAACTGGACAGCAGCAGATGTGTGTGGCTAGCTCTGACTCCAACAGAAGAGAAACAGAAAATGATACTGTCTGCCATCAAATACTCTGGACTCTCTCCAGACTCCCTGTCATGATTCAGAATGTGGCACATTTAGCCCTAATTAGGATCACAAACTGTCAAAATGTTTTGCTACCACAATGTATGAGGTGTTATTCTGCGACTTTGGACAGATTTCAAGCTAGTCACAATGTCTTAGGTGATGTTCAAATCAAAACAAACGAGGAGGATTAAAACTGTACTGTGAACGCGTCAATTCAGCACGTTAACCTTCCTCAAGCATGCAAAACTTCACAAGCACCTTTCGTGGCAGCAGGCATTCTTTACTGACTCCTGTATTCCTGAATAATCAACACTAGCGCTTCACAGATCCAGACATCACACCTCACCTAACCCAGTTTTGCACGTTATTTTGATAACAGCCCACTGAGGCACACATCCTCCATTTCTACAGTTTAATGGGGTGTTAAGAAGGCTCACAAGCATAGTGACATGTGGCCCATATCCCTCCCCAGAGCACATCCCTCCCCAGAGCACATCCCTCCCCCAGACTACATACCTCCTCTAGACCACATCTCTCCCCCAGACCATATCCCTCCCCAGAGCACATCCCTCCCCAGAGCACATCCCTCCCCCGGACCACATCCCTCCCCAGGACTACCTCACTTCCCAGGATTAGATTCTCCCCGACAGGAAGTGTTGACGTTGATGTGCCAAGGTACTGCTCCGTATATGAAGACTGACAACTGCTGAGCCACTCTGTCCAATCAGCTGGTTGTCTGCAAGACTTATACGCTGTGGAAACCCACAACCTAAATCGATAGTCACACCATTCTAGTGGAGACAGATTTCTTCCATAACTTATCTTCTCATAGGCCCGGCAGCAAAATCACCACAGAGACCTCTAAGTATTACATTGTTATCAGCATATAATCAAAATAAACTGTCTAATGTGTACTCAATCATTTTTTATTTTTGACATTACATTTTTTATCAGAGACTATTGATTTAATGTGTAACATTGTCAAATCAACCAATAATTCATAATTTGGTAGGGAAGGGGGTAAAATACTTATTAGTTATTTACAGCGTAAATAAAGGATGCGATGATAACTTGGATCTCAACATCTGAAATCCCTCTTTGTCCCATTGGTTTGAATATTTCAGATTTATTTTCTTCATAACCCCAGTGAGCCGCTTACCTCAACATCTCAGCTGTGTTATTGAGACATTTCAGCATGAAATTTGTTTTTCCTCACTGAACTTTGAGCAAAAAATTCAACCACAGAGCCTCACAAGCCAAGAGGGGCTATTAAGAGATAATTACTAATTATGCTAATTTTCTAAGTTGTGCTATTTCTTTCCTTGGTCATTTTATCTGTGGTTCTCAAGAGAAAACAGTTACCATTCAATTTTAATAACCTTTTCTTCTCCGGCTAAATGTTCTGGTATAGGACGGTGTGTCCTGAACCAAGGCAAACTCTAGCATAACCTTAATCAGGATGTGCCTGTGAATTCTAAAAGGCATGCGCCAACTAAAACATTGTTGTTGCCAGCGGCAATGACCTTCATTAACCTCATAAATGCCAGCAGTGTTTTTGTCACAGTTCTTAATACGGTTATCAGCACAAACACAAACAAATGCACAACAGAACTGTCGGAAGCCCAAAATAGTAGCGTTTACATCTCTCTGAAATTCACCTCAGATCCATCCTAAACCCCTACAAACACATATTTTCTATGACATTGAGTTGTCCCACTCATTCATAGTTGCACTGATACAGGTCCAAGAGACTATTCCTTACACAGAGACAGCCTCCTCCGGTTGCTTTTAAAAACAGTGTGACAAAACATATTTATAATCTGTAAATTCCACACCTGCTTCCATCGGCATTATAGTGATTATACAAGACACTCCTGTATACAAGCTGCGATGTGTATCCTACACTTATGTGTTTATGATGAAGGCGTATTTCTGAACACAGTATCACAACAGTAACACTCTTATTATAGTCAACCTAAGGATCACTGGCCTTGTCTGACAACATATATTTCCACCAATCAAAAGACATCTAGCAACCCCCTTGTTATACGCTCAAAACACAGGGTGCAAAAATCACACGACGACACTGCTGCGCCGCGCTTCCAAATCCCTGTTCTTCTCCAATCAACGTTAAGATGGTTTCAGCTGTGCAGACGTGTCAGCCTAACGGTTACACTCTCCGCTGAACACTAACCACCTCTGCCTTCTCGCTGGTTCAAATCCCTCCTCCCCCCGTGCCCTCGTCCCACCCAAGTCTGACTGCACCCTGCACAGCACGGCCATCTACATCCACGGTACCGCTAACGTTTGCCCCTGTTCAGCCCAAAAGGAAGCAACGTTTAGCTAGCTGCCGTCTCAGCGCCAACAGCTCCTCAGCCCAGTGTCACGTCTGTCTGGCTAATGACTGTGTGATGGCCCCTCGGTGTAGCATGGTGAGGCTGAGCAGAAAGCCAGTGACCCGGTCATCTGCCCCGATCGCGACGCCCCTGTGCCCCCCTAGCCTCTTCCTCACGCCCAGCCCGACCTCCAGAACACACCCTCGCGGGGAGAGGACGTAAACAGTAATTGCTACATAAATTATGTGACACTCGGTGTCAGTTGGTTCTGAATTGTCCGACAGCTCTCGGATATGATGACGGGCTGTAAGACCTGACCTGGAGGGGGGTTTGCACTTGGAGGGAGAAAATACCTCGTCCTAGCTGTATGATGTTAACAACGTCCAGGAAAATACTGAGAAATATCTAGCAGTATCTTTGTATCACTACTGTGGGTCTAGAAGCAGATAGTCATATCAGTCTAGTACGGAGTATTCACAGGTATTACTGCTGTAGCACAACGTAGGAAGACAAAATCCAGATGTAATCTACGGATTCTGAGCTGTTCTACCCAGTTGTTGTTTTTTTCCTTTTCAATACACCGGGCCACATCACTTCCAACATGTCCAATTTCCAAAAGAAGGGCAAATTGCCTTTGTTTTCTGCGTGAAAGAGACTACACTGTGATCCAGAGGGTCTGTATCGTAAATCAATGCAATGTGAATAATTGAAGAGAAGGAAAATAAATGTCTAAGAAACTGCTAAAACACACTAATGATAGACTTCAGGCTTGTGGATTTCTATTGAACAAAGGCTGGCAAATGGGAAATTAAACGTGGAAATGAATAATGTACTTATGTTGACAATATGAGCTTCAGTCAGGTGCACAACAAATGAAATCCAAATAGAAATCTACCCTTGCGCCGACACAAATGCCCCGATCACAGCAATCAGATCAAATCATGATAAATGCTTTGCAGCACTGTTGGAATATATGGGAAATGATTTTCACATTCAGCACAGTGCAGCACATTACAGCTCCTGGAATGTTGCGGTTAGGTAAAATGAGATAAATGATGAATAAATGATTATTCTATAATAGTGATCGCCCCACTTTTGAGATCCTACTGGTGTTAACGTGCGTGTGGGTTTGGCTCAGAAGTACTTTCCTGCCATAGGGTCATGCTTCAAGAAAAGAACAATAGATGATAAAAAAGTAATCAAATCAAAAGGGAAAATCTGTTTACACTCTGTGAATACACACATAGGTTTTCATACACAACCCATCTCGAAATAATCTCCAGAATTTGCCAGGGATTAATTCCCAAATGCCGTGTCCACATAATCCCAGAATGGGTCCTCTATGCCAAGAGAACTATAATCATAATTGTCTAGGCTCTCAAGATGATGACTGTGTATTAGAATAACACATAGAGAATCACAATCTCATCTACATTATCTGAACTAGGAGGAAAAAAAATGTTAAAACAATCTGCTGACATATCTGGCTTCATGTAATTAATAACGACCTACACGACCCTTGGGTAAAAGGCGATTGTTTTTCTGGATACAAAAAAAAGGCACTTTCATTTTCAAAGCTTGGGGATTTTGTTTTAATTTGTTGACCACAATTTTGGCTACAATGGCAGATGTCAGGAAAGCAAATATCCATCTCTCGCCCTCCCTTTGTTCCCTTCCAATCTTACTTTGCCGTGTGCCCTCTGTAATGTTGCGGCAGAATGTCAAAACATTAGGAACTGTTATAGAGGCCCTTATAAAGCAGTGTTCGCTAGTTCTGTGAGACAGTTCATTTGCAATCGGCCCTTGCCCCTAATGTCCCATGCTATCAAACTGAATCAGCAGCGCTGATAAATTAGCCATTTAGAAACACACTGTGAGGGAATGTCAACTAATGTGCACGCCTTGTGTGTTATTCATATGCAAAGCTTAATGTTGTGGAACCAATTTTGTCATTTCCATTATGTAAATACATTTACCTTGGCACCACATTTTATGTATAGTCTTCCTTGTCTCAATTACTTGGGCTATTAGAAATCAGATGTTAAAAAGCAGTGTTCAATTCTCTGCAGTTTGATGAGATATGCAAACTGTTTGCCAAACCTTGCTAAGTGTTCTGTTGCTGTTAAGACATGAAACTGAAAACAGTGGCTGATCACTCCTACTGTTTAAAATGCAATACAGGCAAACTCAATGTGTGGCCTACTTCAAACCCAGATCAACATGACTAATGCTCGTTGTATTGCACAATGGTTGTGATGAATTCCCTCCCTTTTTAGCCAAATAAAGACGGTACATTATATTTAATAAACAATCATACTTTAACAAGAACGTTCATTTAATTTGTACTTCATCTGATAAGTGAAAGACAAATGAAGCATTCTTTTTCAGGTTTGGAACAGTTAAAATGTGTATTTTGAAAATATCAACGTGAGGTTACCTTTTGGTTTGTCACACTGGAGAATACTCAGGAAAGCGATTATTATTGTCAATGGTCTGGTCGGTGAGGCCTACTTGATTTGAACGATATTAATTCAAAGGTTGATGTTTACATTACTGTCTGTATTTCTTCAAACTAATCCTAACCCCTTTACATTTTAATAAAAGGAACCACTCAAAAATCCTACCACGCGTATACAAACACTACAGACGGAGTGACATTTTGTTTAAAAAAAAAAAAAAGTCAACCTGTTAAATATTGGCTCAAAATACGAAAGATAACAAACAGAAAGAAAGTGACTGGCAGTGTGGGGGGAAAATAGCCTGATCAATGAAAGTTTGTTTATCAGCGCGTCCAGACAGTGGCCCTGTCGCTGCCTGTACCTGTCACCCGGAGCGATAAGGCGAACAGGTCAGATGACTCCGACCAGTAAGAAGTTGTGTTGTTGCTGAACCTGGAGCCGACGACACCGTCATTATTTTGCCTCTGAGAATATCCGTCGCATCCTAAAGCCTTATAGCTCCGTACGTTATCATGCAAGACGTGACATAGTTATCTCCTATACTCCTTGGGAACGATATACATTAATACAACGACTTCATGAATGTTACTTTAAGATTATTCGATTATTGTCTGCCCTTGCCATGTTCTCGTCTCCTGAGTGGACAGTGGCCTCGGATGAGTGACATTAACTTGTTGTATAGGCTGCAAATCCTTATAGATGGTGTTCTTCATCACCTAAGATAAATAAAGTGTGTGTAATTGAACCAACTACGTTACCTATTTACAAATATATGCTAACATGTGAACAAATGCTAAAAACAAAGTCTAACAACTTTAGATGTACACTATGGAATACAAAATGTATATATACATGAAGTGTACAATGAATCGACGGCTAGTGTTCCAACGGGATTCGTTTAATAGTTTCTGTCTTCAAAAGTAGCTTAGTAGCTTCTCTCTCCAAAATGTTAAGGGTTTGAAAGTCCATATCCGACAGGCCTGAACTATCAGCCTAGCTTGAGAATATGAGACGTATGGTTATTACTATACTTAGTAAAAACGTCACATTATCTGTAGCCTACTTAGTATCGTGAGAACAGGAGGTTATGTTCCGTTAGGGTAAAACACTTTGGAGACAATTTATAGCACCGAAATCACACTTCCAAAAAATGCAATTGGCTCGGTGGCATTAGAATGCAAATGTACACGTCGCACAGCGGTTAAGGCCTATTACCTTCCTACTAAATTAATGTGAACTTGAAATTTAGACTTTTTGAGAAATGTAATCGCTTACAGTATTTATTAGGGAAATTATTTCTGTGACTACATATTCCTGACTATAGTAGTCCTGTGTGCTATGATGCACATCTAGCCTACTGACCTCCACGACATCTTAGGAACAACGATGTGCAAGCAATGCATGTCCTCGCATTGCACAGTGAATGAAGCAAACTTCAACTTTACTGGCAGAAGGTGACAATGCGTCACCGGTCCGGTGGAACGTAACCAGGAAAATACGTTTCTTTTTGTCTACACATGACATACAGACACATGCAACCGCTTGGTATTTCATTAGGTTATCTCGTAAAACGTCACCGTCCGAAATGTTTGGGTGGTTTGGTTAAATGCTGCTCGACGTCAGTGCGCTCCGATACTCCTCCAAGGTGCACGCGACCTTTGTGTTCCAAATCCTTTCTTAAAAAATTATGAACTGATAAAAAGTTTACCTTTTCTCTTCGATCTCCTCCTCCTTCTCCTTTTAAACTTGCATTTGACTTGACTGCTCGGAGTTCCCGATGCACGGGTGTTCTTTCCAAGTACTGATGCCATCACAATCGCTCGTCTGACGGTGGAGAAACTTGGATTTGCTGCGCCGTTGTTTGTTCTCAGTTCGTGATATAAAACAGTCCTCGGTGACGTTGTGGATATTTCTGACTCTCTTTATTCCCTCCCGAACTCTTACCGGGGAGTGTGTATCGCTGCTATAGCTCTGTCTGCCCAATTACCTCTGAAACTCCTGCGAGCCGTCCTTGTCAGAGAGACTGTATTCAGCATAGCATGAAGGCTCACACTGATACCCGCCTCTGTCGCGCGGAGTGTATAGAGCGTCTAGAATCAGCCTCGCTCTGCGATAATTTGGGCACCAGCGACTTTGAGTCCAATCCTGCAGGAAGCCTATCTATTTGCTGTCGCAAATTTTAATTAGATCCAACCACCGCTGTCTTCTGGCTGTGACATCACGAGTAGCCGCCCCACCTGCACCCCCATTACACCCGCTCTTCTCTTGCGCTCTTACAAACGGAGCGCCCACTCCGGGCAGAGGATCACCGGAGATCCAGTCTGTTCCCACAGGGAGACAGTAGGGAGTTAAAGGTTTCTCTGCCGGTGTGAAGGAGATGTATTTTGCTTCGTTTCTTATCTGCCTCTACTCCGCTGCATGTCTTTGTGAATCTTGTGCCAGAGATTATTGGAATTCCGAAAGAGGATTATTATTATGATTTTCAAGAAATCTCTCTCACCCACTCTCCATGTCTGCTTCTCTCTCTCTCACCCACTCTCCATGTCTGCTTCTCTCTCTCTCTCTATTTCTTTGTATCTTTCTCTCTCTCACCCACCCACACATCCTACTTTTTTTTCTTCTTTTTTACCTTGTAGTAGGTTACATTAAGTTACCACTGTATAACCCAAGATGATGTTAAGACAAAAGCAGAATGTTAAATGTATAACTCATACCAATATGAATGATTCTGTAATATAAGGGCAGAACAGGGCAGTGATAGTTTCCCCACCTGTATCATGTACTGTTGGCATGTGTGTTAGTGATCCCTGCTGTAAACCACATATATAACATGCCTGATGCACTGCATTCTAAGTGAATTGCAATGCCAAGACTTAGAGACCAGTGTTAATAGCTGTTGTTTTCCCAGGTTCTATTGAGGCCAGCAGTTTGGAGCATGCTTGGTGACCTTCAGCGCAGGAGGTAAAGGGTTTCTGACAGGGTACCCTGGCCGGAAAGTTTGAAGAATGTGACATTTTGGCATTTTTTGTTAGAGCACAGTGTCGACTCTTTCAAAAAGCATTTGTGGCTTTCCTACCTTGCGGTTATGTTGAATTCCCCAGTCTTGTATGCAAGGTCAGGTCTGTGTTGGAGGTCTACTCACGCCAGATGGATTCACAATCATACATAAAACATAGCTTTTTAACTCCAACACACTGAACTGGCCTTGAATTTCAGTTAGTGTTTTCCTAAGTTGCAAAATGAATACAAAATAAGGCATTGTAAATTGCATTTAAAGTTAAATTCAGCTAAACAACCACGAATGATTGAAATCAGACTGCTGTCCAAAAGCGATGTTTGCAGACGACCACGAAACTGAAACTTACCATTATCAAGGCACACCGATGTGGAAAATCCTTCCAGAAAAATGAAACTGAAATAGAAACATAAGTAGCAACATCAGGTTTAACCTTCCAACTGAAATTCATTTTCCTTATGACATTAAAAAAAGCCACACAGTTGCGGAAACATGACACGTTTGCTGATGTCGGATGGAAAAGTCACTTTGAGGTTCTATTGTGAGGTGGAACCGTTCCGAGGTTGCCTGAGGGGCCCTGATCTCGGGTCGGTTCTCGGGGACGTGGCTTGCCCTCAGGACACCCACAAATATCCATGTAAATTGCAGTTTAAGAGAAATCAATAGAAGTGACAACTTGCCAATGCCACTATCTGGGGAGGTAATAGACGTGTGTGTGTGTGAGGGGTGTGGTGGGGGGGGAGTTTGGGGGGTGGACGCAGCCGTTTAATAGATAACAGCAAACAGGGATATTTGCTGTAGTGGGGTTGTATGTACACATGCACAAGGCGGGGTTAACAGGATGTGGAACCTAGTGTCACCAGGTCTAAGGTCAGCTGTACAAAGACGGTACTAGGTGTTATAGTCAAGCACGTTCACTTGAAATCTCACCTGTATTACATATTTCAGCATGAGACGATGTTTTCCCTCTCCTGTATTCTAGATCAAGATCTGACCTGATGGTCCGGTTCGAACTAGACAACAGCCAACGTGTATTTAAACAAACATTCGATGCATTGAAAAAACAAACACGGTTACGATAAAGCAACAAGGAATCGTTCAGGTTATTGTGTAAAATGTGTGTCTGTATCATCCTCTCAGTGCATGTGTCTGGCTGGAACCCCATCACGGATCCAGAGCCCTGCTTTGTGAGTGACGCAGGCGGGGAGAGCAGGTAGAGCAGTCAGGTCAGCGATGGAGGGCCCCCCTTCCTCGTGCAGTTGGGTCTTTTTGACTTAAAGGCTTTGTGGGAGGGAGTATAGGCGACTGTGGTCTTTAGGTCGGGAGCACCGGGCCCGCTCACCACTGCTTCCCGGGGACGCTCAGATCTGCCCTTCAGTCTCGTTCGACAAACGGTTCACTCCTCAGTCCTTAATCCAGCCTCAGATCCTCCCCCTCGCACCTGCCTCCCCGCTCCCTCCTTGCCTGCGTCCCGCTCCCTGCTCCACACACGCCACACACACACACGCGCACCACGGCATACACGCGCACTGCAGCATCGTCATGCACACACGCGCACATTTTCATTACACCAGAACACACACGTGCCCACACACGGACCGGATACACACACATTTAGAGACATACTCGCATGAGCATCTGCGTGACCGAGTACACACACGCACACGTATGATGCTTGGCCACTCCGCAGGATCATGTTCCTTTGCCCCTCAACCTTCTGAAACCCATGACCTTAGCATGTTGTATGTTGTCCAGGCAGAGGACAGTGACAGGACATCAGAGACGGAGCAACTATGGCCAGTTTTCTCCCTCTGCTCGCTTCCCTTTTACTTGTTGGCGTTAAGGAAAGCTGACAAGTACATGTTGAAGGAAACCTCAGTTTGCCTTTTCAACAACGTGATACATTGCAGCAACTGTACAACAACAACAACAACGCTTGTTTTCACCCCATTGTTGTTGTCAAGTTGCTTGTAAACAACCCCCTGAGTCATTCGTTAAGTAAAATATAAACCGACTTTAAGTGAGATGTACATAAGCTCTTCTTGGTGACGTTTGATGTTTCACTTTCCCTACATTGCTCTCATCCTCATTAATCATATTAGGTCTGAGGGGGACTGAAATGTGTGGCATGCGTCTGTCCTGCGTGACCCTCCCATTTGGAAAGAGATGATAAAGACGTCAGTGACACTCCAGAAATTGCCTTTTATTGGGGATCCATGCAGGAGAATAGGAATATAATTACTGGCATGAGACAGAAGAGACGTGTCACTCTCGTGTCGAGGGAGGTTGAAGGGCGCACGGGGAAATGTGCGATTCCAGGGTGATTGTTGGTTTCTCTTTTCGCTAAGAGAAACAAAGCAAGACGGAAGGAAATGACACAATCTCTAGCTCTGATTTACAGGCAAGCCATTAATGATCTGGCAGACAGGACAAAGGCTTTTTTAGAGGTGTGTTTAAAAGTCGATTTTGGGTGATTTACATGTCGTTAAACAGGGACCTGCTATGAGTGGTGTGTGTACCTGTGTATTCAATAGATGTTGATTGCCATACCTGAGAGAGACAGAGACAGAGCGAGAGACCGACACAGGAAGAGAAATACAGAGAGAGTGTGTGTGAGAGAGAGAGAGAGAGAGAGAGAGAGAGGGAGAGAGGGAGAGAGAGGGGGAGAAAGAGAGAGAGAGAGAGAGAGTGAAAAGGAGACGAGAGAGGAGAGAGGAGAAAGACAAGAGGGAGAAAGAGAGGTAGAGAGAAGTAACAGGAGAGAGAGACATAGATCAGGAGCCAAAAAACAGAGAGACAGAGGAACAGACGGCATGATCAGTAGATCAGTACGCAGGTAAGATGCTTGCTCGCTCCGGTTTTAAAGCAGGCTACTATAGCCTGAATCTTCCAGTGGCTGCAGGTTGAAATGTCCGACTGCATTTGGTCTTCGTTTCCCTACCTGTTCTTGTCAGGTACAGTGTCAGGGAACTCTAGCATAACATTCCCCCTACCTAGCGCAACTGACAAAAAAGTGGCAACACAAGAAGAACCAACGACAGGTACGAACAGCACACAATACGTCCAACTTGAAAAAGTTACGAAAAAAGTACTGACGTGCTGATTTAATCTTAATTACCTGATTCGAGATTAGACATCTTTGTAAGACTGTTAATTTGGACTGCTGTAATCAGGCCCTATCAGATAGCAGAAATTCCTCGCTTGGCACCGTATGAAAATTTCTAATGTAGACTGGCATCTCTGTATAGCAGTCTCCCTCACAAAGATAGTACCTGATGTAGACTTATTTGACTGCGTAGAGTATCATCACAATCATTATTAAAGTGTGCTATCGTTGAACTAGAACGGTCGCAGATGTTTCAGTACTGAATCTAAACACAGGCCTTGCGCCAGATCTAGGCGATAGTCGTAGAAGACTTTGGAGACTTTACGGGAGTGGATCATGTTGATCTGTTAGGAAAGCTTAGAATCTGTAGTTGCATCTGGTGGGTATTGTATAAAGAGGATGAAAAAGCGATGGCAGCCCACTACGCGTGCAGAGCGGGTCGTCGAGCAGAGAATGCGATCTCCTCGTCTGCACGTACGCATGTATGCTATGCCGTACTAGTAAATACTAGATAGTAAAGGAAGAGTGAAAGGGTGATGCGTGCATGGGATGGCCCGCGTCCCCACCGACGCCGTAAACGTCAACAACGGAGCGTTCCAAGGATCCCTCCAACAGAATGAAGGCTCCCATCTTGGCAGCGCCCTGCGATCACGGTATCGTCCCATCGACTGGAGCCTCCGCGGCGGGCTCACGCCATTCCTTGGCCGCATCAGGAGTACAGTGCCTAATTGGAGTGACTCCATTTAGTAGCGATGTTCTACCAAGATCAATGTCAGCAAGACTGTTCCCCCCGCGCCGACAGAGCGCGGCTTCGCTCAAGTACTAGTCAACCGAAAGAAGATAATTAGTATCGGGGTCGACCAATCCAAAGAAATATTATCCCCGCGCCGCTTGGTTGGACAGCGAGCAAGGAAACATGATGTAAGAGGATATTTACTTAGGAGGAGGAAAAAAGTGTGTGTGTGTGTGGCGAATAACGGATGTGTTGACAAGCCAAAACCAAAAACACCCCCACTCCCCACGAGATATACGCTAAAGCAAAACATATTTGGTCAACACCAGGGACTTTTCTAATTAGATTGGCACAGTTCGCTCATGAGGGGGTCGGATTTCGGATAGGCGAATAACGCGCGGTCAACGGACCGCTGCGACAAACTTACATGCTTGCATCAGCGTAGTCCCATAACGACAACAGCACACACACACACACAAACACATCTGCTGCAGACTAGCGTAGCAGCATTGCAATATTGTTTCAGTTATTTTTGTTCTTGGTCTAAGCTTGGCGATCATACCATATGGAGTTCTTAGTTTGTAAATCCACGAGAATCAAGTCAGGATTATTACATGTTGAAAATGGAGGATGTTCATGATGAGGGTGTTGGAACTGGAACAGTTTGGTCTTTTTGAACTCTACTCTATCGTATCAGCCATATAGCATATGCTGCCAATGGCCCCTCTAAGGTCAGCCACATCCAGCATTTCATAATTCTAGCAGATGGTTCCAAGCTTTTGTTAATTAAATCATCTCTTTTTTTACATTATTGTTGTGAAAATCCAAACTATGACACATGATGATTTTCTACTGAACATTCTTGTTTTTTTGTTTTTTTTACATTTAAGTAGGTGATGCTAAATGCTAATTGCTTACAAAGCTTAAATGCTTACAGAGGAAAAAAGTCATTGTTTTTGACCCTGTAGGAAAATAAAGAATTTTGGGCCTCAAAAATGCTGAAATACAGAGAGCCTTGACCGCATGTCTCCTGTCAAAAACATCGACTGGTGAGCAGAGAAGGTTTTTCAACCTGAATAAAGGACAGATTTACACTGAGGTAGAATAGTTCGCCCAACAGGTCTCACTGGAAACATCAGAGACTGATTTTGTGAGCTCCTCAGCAAGATTCAGGTCTGCATCGACACTGATTGTAATATCCCATCACGCCACTCCAGCCTTCTGCCCCTGTGTCACACGAAGGGAACGGAATCAATCTGTAATCCAATCAGAGGTTGCCCTGGCGGTGACAGACAGAGAAGATCCCTGTGGGGTTCTGATGAGGGCAGGGGTAAAGGTTCTCCCAGGGGGCCGAGGGGCGTCGACAATGTGCCTATTGGTCACACGGCCTTCGTGAAATGACAGGCAGTTGGCCGATCTGAAGATCTCTCTCTTCATCTGGGCTTTTCACGGTGCCTCTAACTGAGACTTTTGCCTTTTCATAAAAAGCATGTCGGAGCAATCACGAACATGTCGTTGGCAGAGTAACCGTGATCCAGAGGGCAAATCCATTCTTTATATATGAACATGCACAGAAAATATCCGATATATCATGCTCAAAAACGTCACCGTTTACAACTTATACATTGAATTATGGTTTGATTAAGATATGATCATCATGTGTTGACGGAATGCTATTAACCTCTTCACCTTTGCTTGGTCTCCATACAGTCTGAACCATTTAAAAGCCAAAAGAACGTGTATTTAACATTCATGAGTGTGGGGAACATAAGCTTGATCTGGCAGGGAAACCATAGCTTTTCCACACACAACCCCTCAGAGGTATAAGGTGTGATTCGTTAAATATACATCATAAAGAATCTCGGACGAAGCAGCACTTGAACGAAGAGAATAGAATCTATTTGATCCGCTGTAATTTTCCTGAGGTGATCGCTTCATCGAATGACATTTGACGACAGTGGATTTTAACAGCTAATTATCTCGGTGATAACTCTAAACACTAATTTTATCACAATATCAATGCACTCACTCAAAAGTGTCATGGCAACCTTAGACTCTGCTCTTGTTTTCTCAGTTCAACAACAAGTTTGATACGTGTGTGTAAAGGCATTATACAAGTAAACATCAGTCACATTAGGTAAGAGACTTAACTTTATTGTTAGACTTTATGCTAGCTATAAACTGAATAGTTTTTTTTAAGACATAAACATTTTCAAAACAGGTTACATGTGAATAAAAATCAAGTTTCTGCAACTGAACAGCAGATGGTAGTAGTAAACATTATTGTGTGAGCTTTAACCAGGGGGAGAAGCTACTGGTGATTTGATAGGAGTTCAGTACAATATATTTGTGGTCCTGTTCTCGACATTTAAATTTTGTATTTCTTTTTATTTAATACCGTGGTTCTTTACCTTGTCGGAGATACTTCGCACATGTACAATACTCTTTGCACATGCACATAGGTAAGTATTTGTACAGTTTGTATAGTTTGTATCCTGTTTAGTTTATGTATAGGAAAAATGTTATATTTATTTTAAATTGTTTTTTTTTTTCTGTACTGTTGAATGTCTGTACTTATGTAGCACCGTGGCTCTGTGAGGCACGACATTTCGTTCCACTGTATGCACCCGCATGTAGCGGAATGACAATAAAGCACAACTTGAACTTGAACCCCACCTGTTTCATACGCACATTCACTGAACCCTTCTTAATTGGAAAAATTAAATACTCGTTTTTCAAATTCAAAACATAGGTATGGCCTATTTATTTTACTAGTGCACAAAATGAACCGTGCATCAACATGATCAGGAGTGTGATCACCTGCAGCCTTCCATGAATCCATCCATTTTCTTCCTCTTATCAGGGGCCGGGTCGCAGGGGCAGCAGTCTGAGCAGGGAGGCCCAGACTTCTTTCTCCACACACACCACCTCCAGCTCCTCCGGGGGGATCCCGAGGCATTCCCAGGCCAGCCGAGAGACATAGTCTCTCCACTGTGTCCTAGGTCTCCCCGGGGGCTGCCTCCCAGTGGGACATGTCCGGAACACCTCCCGAGGGAGGCGCCCAGAAGGCATCTGAAACAGATGCCCGAGCCACCTCAGCTGGCTCTTCTCAACGTGGAGGACCAGCGGCTCTACTCCGAGCTCCTCCCATGTGACCGAGTTCCTCACCTTATCTCAAAGGAAGCGCCCGGCCACCCTGCAGAGGAGACTCATTTCAACCACTTGTATCTGCGATCTTGTCCTTTCAGTCATTACCAAAAGCTCATGACCATAGCTGAGAGCAGGAACTCTCACCTGCAGCCAATGATGGTTAGACAAGGCGTGTCATCACTAATCACATGAGTCAGGTGTGTGTTCTGACTCCTGTCAAACTCCTGAATCTGACTCACCGAACCCCTGGGATTCGATCGAACCCACGTTACAGTCAGAACCACTAGTTTAATAGGATAGAATTGATGGTCAAATTTGTTCTACACAATAAAATACTTCACAGGTACACAAGGACACACAAGTACACAAGGACATTCAGTAAATACTGAACAGTATGCATGTATTTAGATGTTTGTCATTCATGGTTAGAAATGTATTGTGTAAATGCTGAACTGAATGTGTTAGTGTGTGTGTGTGTGTGCACATAGCAAGTGAAGTGTATGAGTGAGCGTGACTCATATAAATCATGGTTATTCAAGTGTACAATTGTCTAATTTACTTCTCTGACCCGGAGATAAACATTTCAGAGGATGACAGCATCATTAGTTGTCTCCTAGTTTCTCGGGGTACAATTGTAAGTTTGGCCCTGACGCTGTTCGACGAAACTCAGGGCGACGGACTGCAAATCCCTCAAGTTAAGCTGCACATCCTCGTCTCTGAAGTTGAGACTTTCATCTGGCAGAAGACAGTTGCTGTCTGTGTTAGAGGGTTCAGCTTCCCTCGTAAACTCAACACAAAGATGTGCAGTCAAGCCCAGTTTTCAGCCACATCGCAGTAACCACGCCTCCTTTACATCGCCGCTAGCGAGCGTGTAGGGCTGAAAATAATCAAATCCATAATGTCAGATGGTTGCAGGTGATATCAGAAGTCTGACCCGTGATGGAGACACCGCTGGTAAAATTGTGTGATTCAAATAAGATCTGAGGTGGAGATCTGGTAGGAGTCGTCCTCCATCCCTCCTCTCCAGACCTCAATCTCACGATCTGATGCTGAGGCACATGGTGTCAGGAGCGGGCACATGTGTACTCTGTGTGTGAGAGGATAACGGGATGTTGTCAATAGGCATTAAAGTCAAGGCACATCGATAACTACAGAGATGTCTTGAAATTGAATTACATGTGTGGTTCTTGATGTTGAGGAAACAACAGCGACATTTGAGCATTTTCTAGCCTCTACACAAATGTATTTACCAATGAAAATGGGGAAAAGAAGACTTTATTTTGGGCTTGAAATGGTATAAATGTTTTAAAATACAGAGTGACAGTTAAATAACTGAAAATAAAGTTACTTGACGCCTTTTTGGAGGCGACAGTAGCTTTCATAACCTATCTCAGTATCAAGCTGTTCTCTCTTCATAGTTACAACAAACTTGTTTCCCTCAAGCGATCCTTCAGACTGATACAAATGTTCTATTTAAAGCAACATAGAACGATGTGCTATGAAATGTAAAAAAATAAAAAATTCAAGCCCAAAGCATCTCTGTCTTTGAATTGACAGAGCCGAGGGATGCCAAAGTAACAGGGGAATTCTATCCTTCTCCTCTTTAGTTGAAATTGATTTCTTCAAAGACTACAGTTGTTTTTTTAATTAAAACATTGAACTGGCTAATTGTGAAAACGATTTATGTGGTGTTTTCCACCGTGTAAAGCAATATTTTGTTTGTCTTGGTGGTGTCTATTTTTACCAGAGAGAAGAACACACACACACACTCACACAAATAGACACACAGGCTAACGCAGTTTGTACTGTTTAATGCGATAATCGAGCAATACTTGAAGATGTTTCCCAACTTCCTCCCAGTAAGCTGTGTAAACCTGTCAGCGTAGGATACTTAAACTTTCCACAAACCCTTTAAGCTTGGCTTCAAAGTGCCTGAAAGTACACATCAACAAACAGATTATACTGTATACACTATATGCAACATCTTAACTTTGAGGAGTGATTTGAACTTGGTACTGTACTGTACGTTTTTTTTCTCCATGTTTCAGCACCGTGCTTTTCAATGACTGTGGTTTATTACAAATGCTTTCATGATAAATTGACAGAATTTAAACCTTTCTAACAAGATTAATACATTCTGAAGTGGAATTATGCCCCCAAATATGAAGAAAAACTTCAGTATCCATCTTTCTTGAAAGCTAAAGTTACCTTCAGAAATTATACAGTCTTGTTGCAGAGCATTTTGCCACTGGATTAATCGTTTCAGACCTTAAATTATTCAATCTTGAAGCTCTGAACAATGTTCTTCAATAATTCTGCACACACACAAAAAAAATGGTCTCGTACGACATCACATACTGTGTTTAGGCAGAATGTTCTTTCAAGTTCATTTCAAGTACTGCAGCTAACATGCCAAATAGGAAACATTGATTTTTCAATCACTTCAGGAAAAAAGTCTTAAAGGTTTCTCAAACTGAAAAACGTTTTTTAAAGAAAAATGCTGCATAAAAACCACTGATAAGATCAAGGTGTTATGTACATTATGATTACGAACATATCAAGGTGTTCTGTACATTATGATTACGACCATATAAATGTGTTCTATACATTATGATTACGACCATATCAAGGTGTTAAGTACATTAGGATAACAACCATATAAATGTGTTCCATACATTATGATTACGACCATATAAATGTGTTCCATACATTATGATTACGACCATATCAAGGTGTTAAGTACATTATGATTACGACCATATAAATGTGTTCTGTACATTATGATTGACAATATCAAGATGATCCGACATTATGATGACAACAATATCAATGTGTTCTTTTCATTATGATTGACAATATCAAGGTGTCCATTGTCACTATCTTGTTAAAAGCAATTCATCCATGACCTATCCCAGTATCAAGCAGTTCCCCTTGACCTCACCATACGATCGACAAAGTGAGCCAACACAGGGGTTCAGTTTGTGGATGAACACGACGGTGCCATGTTACAGTTCACGCCGTTAAATCTGGAAGGGAAATTAATCCAGCGTTTGTTAGCACAGCACATTTAATTAATCACGCCTGTCTCCGCGAACGGCTAAGCGGTCACAGTTTAGAATAATGTCACAAAGTCAAGATTATTTATTTCTCCAAACATTTTAAGACTTCAATCAAGTGTCCCGTCTCCGTTGCTACCCAGCGAGAGGCATAGGAGGTTTAGTTCTGTGAATGTGCGTCTATAAATCACACCCTTCGCTCTGCAATGCTCAGCTTGTCCGTCTTTGAACCTCCCTCTTACACTCTCACCCTTACTGTCATGTAAACGCTGCATGGTAATTAACAAGATTCTTTTAGAATGAGAGAGAGAAGACGGGGTTAAAAAATAAAAGAAAGATGTTTGGGACATTTCCATGGTGAGAGGTCTGGTCAAGAAGTGAGCTGATGGAGACCATGTTTAAAGATGTTGTGTATATAATGATTAGCCCTGCGACTGGCTGGCCCCAGTCTAAGGTGTACCCCGCCTATGACCTGATGTTACTGGGTTAGGCTCCAGACACCCGTGACCCCAAACGGGAACAAGCGACACTGCAATCCCTACCAGGGATCAGCAGAAGAAAATGAATAAATGAATGTGTATTCAACGAATCAAGGATGGAGTTATAGAGGTAGATTTTTTTTCTACGTATAAAGGAACGACAGAATGTGATGTAGGTTGTGAGTCTATTTTCACACACTCTTTACATGCCCTGCAAGAGAGTTTGGGCTGTCAACAGTCTCCTCCGGCAAGTCTAAAAAGCCACTTCCAACACAAAAGAACAAATTGAGACATCCTCACAAACACATAGTCAATAGACAAGGCCACAAATCCTCCTGCTGGGAAGAAATCGTTTCTACCTAAATCCTGTGGGATGTGGAGGGATTATGTGAAGTGCTCACTTTCCTTTAATTAAAGCGCAGAAGAGTTGAGCAGTGCACTCAGAACTCTGCTCATTCTTAAAGGCTTTGAGTGTTCAAAATGCGTGTTTGATCACAGTACTACATACTAATATTAACTTGACAATTATTTCGCATCATTTGCACGCTGAAACCAATTTGCAAACCATGTACATATAATTCATTCAGAATTACACTTAATTACACCTAATAGTTCTGTTTCCTGTTGGGTGTACCCCATCTGTTTTGCTGAAACTTTCCTGAGAAAATAATAGAACATTCGAGAATCTCACATTCAAGCAACAGTTGCCCAATCCACTTCAGTTTCCCACATATTTACATATAGTGAGTTGCTACAGGTACACATCCAGACTGAGAGTGGATTGGCTGAAATGTCTGTATGTATTTTAATTATTGTAATGTATATATGTGTAGATATTGTATGTTTTCTTACTGTTTGTTTGTTTTGTTTGTTTTTATCTGTCCTGTCTTGTGTGGCTTTTGAACATGAGTCTGGCAAATAAAATGGATAGATTGATTGATATTTAGTCACTGGGGCCCTGCACCCGATGCAAACAGAACAACGACATCTGTCTCATAACCGTCGTGTTTCATAGTTTATATTTGATCGTTTCATTTTGTGGCCTTACTTCAGCAGCATATATTTGTGACAGTGTGCAGTTTCGAGGGATTTGTGTAGTTGTTTCCTGACGATGATGCCCTGTTTCCCTTGAGCGGTGTGCGTGTTCCCGCTGCGGCGCGATCCATGTCAGCCTATTAAAAGACATGCTCCTTGCCTCAGATCATTAGACAAGCTTTAATCCTTCTATGTCTCACTCTCAATACAGTTTCCACTAGGGATATGGTTGGCGCTAGCCTGCTTCGCACGCAAGGCAAGGCTAACACAAGCCAATGCTCTTGTGTTCAGTCTGCTTTCGAGCAAGAAAGAAGAAGAGATATGATGTTGGTTTTAAATCATCAGGGGTGAACAATGATAGAGTCTGGTGCTGGCTGGGGGAGCCATTTATGAACATAAGCTTGGAAGAGAGAGGAACACTGTGGTGATAAACAAGCTATTGTTTGGATATATTTCCTTTAAAAAAAATCAAACTAGAATACATATTTATGGTAACCAAGCAACACATGAATGGATAAGGTGCCCGCATGTGTTTCTTGACAAACAAAAGTTTTCCTCAGGTGCAATGTGGCTCTGACTGTGCCAGTGTGGGTAGTCCATCTGAAATCAGAGGGCTGGACACCCCAGCAGGTTCACCTCATTAGATGCTTGTCCAGGTGAGCGATGTCAGCATTGCAGCCTGAAGATCAGGCCTGCTTCTTCAAAGAATCCCTGGTGTCTTACGATGGGGCTAAGGCAGACAGTGGGATCCCTTCTAATGAGTCTCCTCTCGTTCCTCCTCCGTCCGTGCAGGTGGGGTCTGAAACCACCTGTCAATCCACAGGGGAAACTCTTAGCAGGTGAGGAGCAAGGTCCTGAGGTAAATTGGTACCGTCCTTTTTGGAACATTTCTCTACAGTCTAGAAGCTTCCGGACTGTGAGAACCAAAGTTGTTCATCGTCATGGTTGGTTCTACATGAATGCACTGCATGTATCCGTAGTTACATGGTTACTTAGTTACTTAGTTTACACTTAGAAATGTTTATCGTCAGTGTTTATGCCTAGTTGACGAAAACATGCCATAAGTTGATAAAAATTCTCCATTCCAGTAAACTGAAACTGAACGTACTGTACTGTAACTATTCCGATTCCTGGCTCGCTATTCCTTACACGACACGACTGCCCTTAAAACATACCTTTGTCTTTCATTTTCTCACACAGGTTTTGATGGAGACGCCCACACACCTTCCCCCCCCCGCCCCCCTTTACACTCCACCAAGTCACAGCATATTCCGATCTCCCACATTGCTTCCTACGAACACAATCCAAAGTGTCAGCATGCTCCGAATCCTCAGGTCTTTAGCCTCCTCACCGTAGTGCTTACGCTGGGATATCACTTGACTGGACAGACCACGACCCTGAAATATCGGCTGTAAAAAGAAATTCCATAGTAAAGTGTTTAGTGTCATAGGCCTGCAAATTCTGCTTGTTTTCCAACGAGCTAAAGCAAAAGAGCAGGAATGGGATTTTCGCTATTGTAGTGGGGGTTTTTTGTGTGTTTTTGTCAGTGACATCAATCCTTTTCTGGGATTCTGATGCTGTGGTAATGGAAAAGTGTGAGCTGGTCTTCTCAGTTTAAACAAGGCCTGACAGGTTGGGTGTGAAGAAGAGCAGCCATTGTCTGTGTTCTACGAACCTTAACCTTTTCTGCTGATGTTGGATCATTTTTTTACTACTCAGCATAATTGGATACGTGGCTCCATGGCGACGAGAGCGTTCATTTTGGGGTTGTCACTGCTAGCCACATTTGTTGTACAAGAACAACTGTTTGTGGTATCTGTTTGTTTGTTTGTTTGTTTGTTTTTTGGGGGGTGGGTGAAAAAATGTATCAAATTGGTTTTACAAAGTCACTTTTGTATTTACCAAAGGAAGCGAATTGGAGGTCTGGAAATGGCGCTGATCTGGAATCGTTGTGACGACAGATTGATTCACAGAAAAGAGAAGAGATCAAAGTTTCAAGGGAAAGTTATTCAAGGGTACGTCTTTAAGTTTGATGTGACTCCTCTAATGAGCTACGAGGGACTACAAAAACAGCTTTATGATCCACGTAATATCATCATTATCCCATTTACGGCCCAGGGTCTTCTTAGGCTGGAGAAGACAAAGTCAGATCTGCCCCTTGTTTCATGTTGGGCGCCGCTGAGCAATTTACCACCCCTCTGTTCTCTCCCTCTTCATTGACTTTGATGTTGTGTCAAATATCTTTGTCTTCAAAGCTGCTTTTGGAAATGGGTTGATAGAGCCAAATTGCTCAATCTACTGTTATATTCGTTTGTTCCTCCAGGAGAGATAAAAGGCAACAGACGCACGTGTGTGTGTGTGTGTGTGTGTGTGTGTGTGTGTGTGTGTGTGTGTGTGTGTGTGTGTGTGAGTGTGTGTGTGAATCGCAAAATGATTGTGTTTGCATTCAAGCTTGATAGGAACGGCTACATAAAAAAAACATACCTGTCCCTGTTTACCAAGGCGTTCAGTCTCCACGACAACACAAACTCCTCTTAAAGTTTTCAACACTGGAGCTTATAGAGTGCTCAGACTTTCAAATGAACAGTAACCAGCTGAAACTTCAGTGCAAAACTCAACAAGCCCCAAATAATACCACACACTGAGATCAGTGTCTTTAATCAGGCCTAAGCTTTGCTATTGAAATTGTGTCTGATTAGCCACAGTATCTGTTCTCTGTGTTCTCAGTAATGTTATTGAATTAGGATGACACCACTAGCAACAGTGTGGTTATGTCTTTTGTCTTGTGGTGGTTTAGTTACTACCGTACCAAAAGGAAACGCAAAGCAGATATCATTTGAGATGACGGTCTTTTCTCAGTCAATGCATGCATCATTGACAAATCTGGAAGAAGTTAGATATGGACTTCTTTGTTCCCATTCACTCTACATACATTCAGTTTGTATTCACTAGAAACCATAGAGAGTTCCTTGAATTATTTAAAGTAAGCACTTGAGAGCAAGACTTTTTTGTTGAGTAGGGCGGTACCAGAAAGCTACAAAATGTTTGGCATAACGTGATTTATAGGGTTTTACACTAAAATTACATACATTTTGATCATTTGAGTTATTTTCTCAAACACGGCAAAGAGATGTTTACTGCAGTGAATTTACCAACACAAAGCAAGCCACAGCAACTGACATGGTAAAATAGTTGTGAACGCAGGGAACACTTTTGGTGCGCGAAAGAAGATTTTCCCCTTTAAAACCCCCCTCCGAACTGTGTTCCTCTTTTCAGAAATAACTATTTCATCCACGTCACCTCTTTGCTTGCATTATTACTGTGGCTATTACTAAGAATTCATTATTTATGTGAGGAGCTATCAGCAAAAAGGCAAGCAATTTACTTGTCAAAATACATTACTGTGTGTGACTTGAAATATATGTGCGGGGAGCTCTGGGCTAGCTCGTAAGTTGAGTGCGGTGGCAGTCAGTTAAATTATGGATGACGAGACGTATCATTTCAAATAGAGACATTACAGAAACTCTGCATCTCCTACCTTTGTTTTAAGGTTAATATGAACCTTTTCAATTAGATTCCCTCAACCGCATTCAAAAGAAAAATGACTTCTCTTTTCGTTTTGTGAAGCGATGCGTCCTTTGACGGCTACTTATGCGGGCGGAGTCTGTCATTAGCGCGCGGCCTTGTGCGCCGCGATTCGCTCGAAGATTAACGCCCCGAAACTTTTGCATCTGTCAAGTTTAATGCTAATCTCTACCTTCTTGTTACATCAGCTTTTCCTTTCCAAAGACTTCCTCTTATTTTCGCTAGGGAGACTTTGATCCCTTGAAGACCCAGGTGATCCGCACCACACCTCCACGGATAAGCGCTTAGACTGGATTAGCTTGGATGGATGAGCAGTAGCGGGCCTATCTGTACTTTCCTACCCACAACCCCCCAGGAGCGGGAAGCTCCAGCTGTGTCAAGTGACAACCCTGAGTCGACGGCGTCGGCTCCACCAAGACCCCTCCCCTCCGTCTGGTAGGACTTAACGTGTCTTCGTCTGATGCCTCATTCGCTCTGTTCCTTCTCTGTTTTCGCCTGTCACCTCCTCTTTCCCTGCTCTCCCTTCTTCGCTGCTTCTGCTCCCTCCAGAGACCATCACTTTAGTGAATTAAGCACTCGGTAATGTGATTCATGAGATTCATCTAGCTTGTTCTGAGCTGGTTAGAAAGAAAATGGTTCCTTGGAGATTGAGAGAGACAGAGGGAGGAAGGGGGAGAGAGAGAAGGAGAGACAGAGAGATACAAATGGAGGGAGAGAGTTTTAGAACAGGGGTGTGCAATTTTTTTGTAATTGCCTTGTTTGCAGGTGCCCAAATGACTGCTGTCATTTCAGTGACTGTTGCCTGTATCACTTCCTTACCCCCCGCCCCCCCCCCCCCACACACACACACACACAGCTCAGACAAGGGTTGGTTGATGCCACTTGGGAAAAAGCTTGGATGATCTGCAGCTATGTAGCTCCCAGCAGATTTAGCACAAACCAAAGAACCTTTCAAAGTTAAACAAATCAGCCTTAGGCTGCATGTCTTTCCTCATTCTGCTTCTGCTCGCACGCTGCTGTAATGTTTAGTGACTGCCTGAACAGTGAGCCAGCACAGAGACAGCAAGGAAGACTTTCATTTTGGATACAACCAAATATATATTTACTGGTTACGTACAGAGGGCTACAAAGAATAAGGGAGAGAGAGAAAGAGAGAAAGAGAGAGACACACAGAGAGAGACACACAGAGAGACAAACGGACAGACAGACAGAAAGGATAGCGCCACATGACATTGACATGAAACGCAGACTTAATTGAATACATTTCTTATCTGTGACCTTTGGGAAGTCAGCATTAACACATCCCAAGTTATCGCATGGGGGAGGGTGGGGGGGGCGCTGAAAACCACACTGAATGTTCACCTAGATGCGTTTGATGGCACCTGCCAAAAAAACCCTCTTGCTGACGGCTAGCAAACCTGGAAGGTTCTTCTTCTGGGTAATTCAATTAAGACAAGTGAGCGACTGCAGATGAGACATCATTCAAAGATCATGTTCATCAACGGATCCCATCTGCGTCATTATTATCTCCTGAGCTCGTAACCAAGGGGGTTTACAGAGGGTTAGTCTGGCAAGGATTCATGCTGTGGACGAATCACTAGAAGACCCGTCACCACACAATAAACACAACAACACAGAACAACAATAAACACAACAACAATATACACAACAACTTCCACAACACATCCACTGTGTTGTGATTCGACAACACAGTGTCTACACTGTTTTTTACAATACAAATTATTGAAATGGTGGCAGATGTGTGAAAAATATATTAGGCAAAATTATAACCACAACATGTTTGTAAATGTTTGACGTCTATTGTGAGAGAAGTTTGAAGCTTAAATAAGTTAAAACAAGTAGAAGAATGCTTGTAGTTAGTTTATACATCTTGTAGAAGAATATCCGGTTTTAAAGTAAGCGGAATACTATGTTGAGATGTGTCACGTATGATCGGCAATCATATCATCAGGATTCTAGCTCACAAATGAAAAGAATTCTTTATCCAAGGCTTAGAGAGATGACTATGGTTACCGTTTAAAAAAATGTCTGGGTCGATAATATGTTCTGGAGATTCATTTTTCTGACAATGTGATGACATTGTCTGATGCACAGAAAAGAATGATATCAATGCCAATTTCCTGATCAATGAGTTATTATTGTTGGAGATTACCTATTATTCCAAATAGGCTTTGTGTGATTGTATTTTAGGAGTCACTGGCCTCACAGATAATAGTTATCGCTGTTCTTGATAACCTGTAATGTTGGTCAGACTCTCTGACTCCTTCGTTTTTACAGCCTGCGGTATGATATATATAGGAAACTTTGGTCCCCTCTGAATAGCGAATAAAATATAGGCTGCTGAATTTCAGCAAGAACGTTTAGAAGGGTATGTAGGAAGCCTGTAAATGTTCCTTCAGAAGTTAAAAGTGCCAATTCCAAACGTTCCAAATTCCAATTCTGAAAGGTTTGCCTAGCAACAGTGTAAACAGGTCTGTTAGCAGAGCCATTCTCATATGCCATACCTAGAGATCCCCTGAGATGCCCTTGCGTATCAGCAACAGGGAGGAAAACCTACTGAATATTGACCGTGTTGTGGCACACCGAGATGGATGGCAACATGTGTGATGTACTGTGGATCCATCCTAGCCTATTGGGACTCGGTCACATCATGAGGGATATTACTCCCCTGTGTGAAAGGTAGCCACATGGAGAGACATATTTCACGAGCCAGAGGGGAAACGAGGAGACTGCTTGGTGTGATGTAAGTAACTGAATTTTTCAGAGCCCGATATATTCAAGGCCTTGTTGAAGGTTGTCACATCTATCACCTGTGTGACCCAATCAAAGTGGAACTGGTCTCAGCACAGGATGTCCTAGCAACAATGGGACTGACAGTTTTGGAATGTTCCGGAATCCAGCACGCAAAACAGTGAGCAAAAATGCTGTTAGATTAATCTCAGTAAAACGTCTTTCCATAATGATATACAGACAACGATTAAACAAAGAATTTTGATTGGTGAATCATTTCCATGGTAGAAACCAAAAATGGCTATCCAATCATTTTTGGCATCCCACCTACAAGATACTGTATGACAGACCAGGAAGACTCTCCACCAAACACAAACATTCAAGTAAGTAGCACTTAGGGTTTTTTTTCCGTCATCTCAACATCCCTGGAGTCCCCAGAAAGACTTTAAATCAGAGATTTCCCTCGGCATAGGAATGATGGATCTTTCTATCGAAGATAAGGAGCTCTTCTCCATCATTCTCCGGATGCCAGCATTGGCCCACTTTCATTCTGCTATCATAGCGATCCTGTCTGCACGGACCTCAATAACAGCCGACCTGGGAACCTGAGGTAAATCAATCTCAACAGGGAGGAGGAGGAGAAGAGCAGGGTGATGGAGGGATGTAAAGTAGGGGGGTCGATGTATTATATGGGTAGGTGGGTGGGTTGAGTGTGTGAGTGAGTGGTAGATTGGTGGGTGAGTGGGTGGGTGAGCGGTAAGTGGGGGAGTGAAGGCAGACAACAGACAGAATGGCGGTACAGCGTGACCCATTTTCTCGCCTTTAAGTTGCAATCCAGGCCGTGTAGAAGTGGCTCGCTTTTACCTCCATTCTGCTAATGCCGGTAATTCGAATCATGTGAATCCTGAGTTGTGCTAGCTTCACTTTAGCAGTAGCTTGAGCGCCTGGGCTCAAGTTACTGGTATGGGAAGACAAACTGCTCGTGACCTTAACTGGTGTGTGGGGGTGAGTGGGTGTATGAGTGTGTGTGTGTGTGTGTGTGTAGAGGGATCAAGGTGACAGCTACCTGCGGTACTGACTAGATCGTCACGCCATTTACTCAAGCCGTAGATAACAGCTCTGCTGTTGCAAGCTGCTTCTTGCTGATTTATCAGATAATGAATCTACTTAAGCTTCCACGCGTCAGCTATTTTTAGGTGACACTTTTAACCATTTCCACCTTTATTCATCTGTTCACTTCATCCTCCTTCACTTCAACATTTCTGAACGGGACATCTATATTGAGATTAGATGATAGTAAACCTATCATAACGGGGCATTTGTTTCGCAGTCTTATTACTCAGTGACTAATGCACCAGTGTTGCATCGTAACCTCTTAACATTTGAAAATGTACATTGCAACAAACACCACACACGCTTGTTAGTGTAACTCCCCCACACACACACATCTCACAGGAGATCGAAGGTAATAGATATGTCTGTTTGCTGATATGAGATGTGCCTGAATCTGCGTCGACGAGCGTCAGTGTGTATGTGTTTAACCCTGTTTTTAAATTTTTTTTATTTGTGTCCTCTGAGATAGAGAGGGGTCACCCTGAAGGCTGTAATTCAAGAGCACAGTTGTCACCGAGAGACAGGGGGGCGATGAATAATTAGAGCCTGTCTTCCTGCTTGATTACAGTCTTGTTCTACACAAAGCCAGGAGACTATCTCCACCTCTCCTCACGCAGTGGCCGCGCCTGTCACCGTAACTCTCAAATGTTTCGCCGACATTGTCATGTGGATTCACGAGCGAATGAGATCTTGCTTGTCTGGAAGGTACTATAACCTATAGGAAGAGCAGATTGGGTTGGGGTACAGTGCGCAACATGACCAGAGGCACGTGTCCCTTCACATCTTGTCTCCTTTAGATATTTTTAAACGAGTCATACCCATGTGTTGCTTTACTTAAATGCTTCCATTTCAAGACTGCCGATCCATCTGTCCTTTCATCTACATGAAAACAGATTTTGTTTGTCTTTGACACAACGATTCAAACATTAGGTTTGAAACAAGAGTCTGTGGTTTGACAGCTTGGCAGTCAAAATGAGGCAGAATCTGGGAAGTAAAACTTGAATCCATGTAACCAAACATGAACACAATTTTTCAATATATATTTGTGACACTGCTGTGCTATCACATACATTCTCAAATCAATAAAAAGTGGGACACACCATAAGTCAGGCAGGCTTATTCATTAATAACTCCCTCAAGACCTTTCCAGAATGCATTTTCACGTTTAAATTATGCTGTGTAAATCAATGAATGTTTCACAAATTATACTGCTTGTATTGATCTAGTGACTCACCTAATCTCTCATGTGAAACCGCAACTGGGGTTTGTCATAAGAACAACAGTTCCACAGTAGACAGCAAAACAAAAGCCAAAGGAAATAGTTTCTGACTACGACACACGAGGCGTGAACGATTCACCGCTCTGTCCACACTCTCCAATAAAAGGCACACCTGTACTCATGTCACTACTAGGCTGAGAAAAACAGTCCATGCCATTTTGCAATGTCATTTTAATGTCAGACTGTACAGGATAAAAAAAATCAATTTTTGATTATAAAATGTATATTTCTTATCTGTGTTACTGCTATCACACCTATCTTGCTATCACCAAAACTCTAACCTTGGACAAGGTTACACCGGATTTACAGGTTGTCAACGCAAACTGTTTATTTTACTTGATCATTTAGCATTTGTGTGTGCGTGAACTCACCTACAAGCTCACCCTCGTATGATAAACTCATCCTTTTCTACTGTGCAACTTCCTGCAAAATAATTAAGACTTTTTGGCACAATAACTTGGGGTTTCCTGTTGCGGAATCTTGTCTGTGCGCCCCAAAACTGTGACTCAGGGGTCACTCATGTGATACCAGGCTTGCTTGGGTGGTGATATCAGTGTTCTTAACCTCTGAAATTAAGAATGCAATTACAGTGACACAAAAGAAGTAGCAGAAGCTTAGTCATTTCAGGCTTCATATTATGATAATTAGCTGACAGGAGGGTCAAAGGCGATGTGTGTAAAAAGTAATCACCGAGTCACACTTTATGCATTTTAAATTGTGGGATAAAAGGTGAGTTTTTTGGTGAGAGTTTCCATTAACGAGGAAAGAAAATTCACTTCTTCTCCTTCACATGACATAGAGGAAATCTCAGGGACGGATTTCAAACATTGGCTTTTTTTTCTCTCTCTTTTTTTTTTTTAACAGACGTCTGTTCCGTGGAGATAGGGAAAAGTTCAGGACTGGGTCGCTACATCAGTATGAAGGCTGTATTCATGTTTAAAGGCCCCCCTACTGCCATTTCCATCCATGACGAGCGTTTGCAGAAATGTTGATGAGTCCAACCCCCATCCCCTTTGCTCGATTCGTAACACACTACACTCACTCTGACTTCAATTTGAATAGGCTGTTTTGTCTCTAAAACGTGACTTACACAGCGTGCGGTTCATGTCTGGAAAATAATGATGGGCATTATTGAAAGAATGTGTCTTTTTCGATAAAGGAGAAATTGACTATGCAGTCTTCAACTTACTGAGTTGAAACTATTCCATTACCTAACTTGATCAGAGCCAGAAAGAATGACTGACCATATCGACCAACACTCTGTATTCAGATGAGATTGAATCCCACTTGGAGGACATGTGGAAAGCCAAACTGAGTTGGTGTACCTTAGCTTGGTATTTTGTGGTTCTGATCCAGGAAGGGGGCGGGGCAAGAGTAAAAGCTAGTCCCCGGAGCCTAGTGACATTTCAGTGTGCTAATCTCAGTGTGGTCAGTATAAATCAATTGAAAATGCCTGTTATTCTTACTAACTTCACAGGCAACTTAACCATCTAATGTGATCTATGTTGCATTATACTGCATGGTGATTACATTACTATTAAATACAGTAAAGGTAATATTATTAGTCAGACATATTGTATAAACCGAACACTCTAACACATTTCTTGAACTCAGTATACTTCTAATAGTTCTGTAGAGCTTTGGAAAACAACTACTGAAATATTCACCTGGCTCCATGCCTGTGAATGCAAATTAGTTTTTGTAACCTCTGCAATTTTAATGTGTACCTGGGGTCCCTTTGCATAGCCAATCGCCACGAGCACATTTGGAATGCAAGCGGGAAAGGGGGGGTTAGAACGTCCAGATAATTTGTTACTCTGTTCGGATTTACATTCTCTGGCCCTGGAAACAGACGCTTTGCTGCTTCAGACCATTTGTTTAGCGCTTAATAAATGGCATAGCGAGTTCATGGAGGTGATATGATTGATTACTAGATATGGTGTTTCACAGCAGCAATATTTGTCTGAGGACGCGGGGAGAATTAGCAATAAGTATAAATTTGGGAATTTGACTTTCAGAGGTGCTGTAAAGTAGGTCGGCAAGGAAAGCTTTTATTTAGCGGCATGAGACGCTTGTTAGGTGTTGGTGCCTGCTGGTAGTCGGCACTTAAGGAGAAACCTGGGACTTCATTATGCAGAGAAGTCCAAAGCATCGCACAATAGCACACAGTAGGAACAATAGACTTCTATCATTATGAGATACGTTGTCTGAAAACACAGAATTGTCCCATAAACCATACCCACACCGTATTCACACAATCACACCCAACACGTTATATAGTCAAAGGACTCCTCGCTGTATTACGAATGAACGCTGAGACCATTGTTTTTGAGGTAATAACAGTAGTAAATGAAATTCACCTCAGTCAATCAACTGAAGGGCTTTGTAATCAGTGTAATTGCAGATGAGAACTCAGGACTCCAATTTAGAGGCCAGAGGTTTCATCCCGCTCCTCCTGTGGTTTGCCTTGTCTAGTTCTTCCCCTAATGTAACTGAACTGTGAAGCGATTCCCGCTGTTAACTGCGACAGACTGCCTGTGTTTCTCGCAGATTACATGAATAAATGTTTTGTGATACAAACCTTTCAAGAGCAGTCGTATTTCAACTTGACATAACATACCTCTTGTTGCAACATCGGAGAAGAGACACGCGCCATGGTAACATGTCCCAGCGGCCTAAGATCATTCTTTTCAACGTTCACGCGGCGTTTTTCCTATTCCTTAATACTGGATCTCTCTTTTAATTGCGGTTATTCGGCAGCCACCGTAATATTGATGGCATCAGCCGGAAAGATTGACAGCTGCATGAATCGTTATTAACCAGCCTCTTGGCCATAGCAGGGAGTTCAATAGAGAGACCTGATCCCACACAGCGGCATGCCCTAGGGAGACGATCTCCACTCAGACAAGAGATAATTAACCATCTGAGGTAGACTGCGCTCGGGGCAGTGGTTAGGTGAGAGGAAGAGGACACAAACATACCACAACAGACACCTCCAGAGACTACAGCACCCGTCCTGTTGAATACAGTAGGGGGCGCGAGGGTCGAGACATTTGGCCTTGCTTGGTGGGAAGTCCTGGATACTGGTAAACAATGTGGTGTATTGTCACGTATGTTGGGTCACTGTGAACTGTTGGTGTTGTCATATCAGAGCTAGTGCCAGTACATTGACTGGTCTGCTTTCCATACGTTCATATATACACACTGTTTTATTACAAATGCATTTTAAATTAAAATTATAGTTAGATTAAGGTCCTCGTTTAATAATGACTTCAAAAAATTTAATAATTCCCTTTGTCTGAAAGATAAGGATAGAAATGTAACATTATCCAACTATTCTTTATTGTACAAAAGTAACTAGGATTTCATGCTGGAGTGCGACACACCTGGTACTTGCCCTCTTGTAAACAGGCCAACGCGACTGGATTAATCATACTGCGTCAGTCCCTTCACCAAGATAGCAAATTTAATTATGAAAGCGATAAATAACATTTTCCAGGACTGTATAGATCACCCGCTGATCTTCCTGGGACTATAGTGTCTATGGAGACCTGTGATAGATGGCTAGCCAGAGGCTGTTATGGGTGAAATATTTATTTACCAAGCACCTCAAATAAAATATTCCCATAATTTACTGTCCACATCTTATACAAAATTATCATCATCTGGAGATCGTTTTATTCTGTGAAAATACGCGCAATATCAGGGTGGAGTTTTGGATAGGTCGGTTCTGTTAAAGAGCGACACCTTAGCATGCTCTGTGAATTGCCTACCTTCGTAATAATTGTATTACTGTGGAACATGTCTTCCTTAGAGGATGTCCTGATTCATCACAGTGTGGAGTTCGACTACTAAAGCAACTTATGGTTCAGCTCTAGTATGCACTATTCAATCCCCTGTGCGAGAGGAAACTGCCAGCGAAGATAATCCTGGGTTCAGGTTCATTCAAGTTACCTGTCCAGGTTTTTCCTTCAGTCAGATTAAAGAATTCTCTTTGCGTACCTTACTTTCTTCTGAGTTGTGTTGCTCAAGTTATTCTGCGATGACAACAGTGCTTTGAGAGTGCTCTTACTGACAGGATCTGACATCTCGAAGGCTACTAACAGCAATGCAAGGCATGCGAATTTACCCGGGATACTTCAAGTGTCAAGATTTATCAGAGATTCACAAGTAAAGGAGAGGGTAGGAGGTAAAAAGGAAATGGAAAAAAATCGAATAAATTCAGGAGCCAGGCACACATTACCTCCATTTGTCACCTGGTACGGTGAACAGAATAAAGGCCCTTTATGAATGCGGTCTATTACCTGTAGAGAGAAAGCGCTAAACCCGCGTGACACTGTTGATTTCTTGCAGCAGTCGATGAATAGAGCAAGGCCGCATGCAGTCTTGTACTGTGTGTTCTGTTAAACAGCTCGCATAGGTCTGAGCGTCACCCTTTGCCCCAACGCTTGAATGCTCTTTCATTATTACACTCTCCAGTATTGATTGTCCATATTTATGCTCCTGCCATGCAGCACATGTAGAGGAGACAGGTGTCGTCTATTGAGAACAGATAATGACTATAATGTTGCCTCTCCGCGCTACTTTCTTGCACATTGAACCAACTTTACCTCTGTTAGCGCTGTGGAGAATATTGAATTCCTATAACACATCATTATAGATCTACTGTGCCTCTTTTTCCACCATTAAAGCTAATCACGTTTCCCAGTTTTAACTTAAGTAAAACTGCTATCTTAGATTTAAATGTTTAACAGTTCCATTCAGAAATCACTATATTGTGCCGTCCACAGCACTTCTGGTGTACGTTTTCAGACTCGGATCAGGTTTCGTAAAACGAGATGCCCATCATAAATAAACTTCAATGGGAGACCAACTACCTGTTTTTAAATGTTACCTGGTCTATTTACGTGTGTGAATAAATCTACGTTGTCCTGGTTTAGTCATAGTAGGATGTATACGGTTATTAATACAGATTTGCTTCCACTGCAGGTGCAGAGGAACCCGCTCTGTAGAGTCTGGTTTGCTTCAGCTCGTTACCGCTCCAACCTTACATCAACGCGATAGAACTGTGCCATATGTGACATTGCTATTTTTCGGCGTGTTCTACCAAACTCTATGTCTTAATTAACAAACTTTTTCCCCCTCCAAACTTGTGCATCTTCCTCATTACTCATCCTAAATTACATGATGCCTCTGTCCTCCAGCTTTAATTACTTAATCTGCAGAGATAATAAATTAATTTCTTGATTAACCCAGCGACACCTGAGTTGGTCCGCCTCGCAATCCACTACACGCTGCAACAAGAATAGCACCGTGTGATTATCACAATATAGTGTTCTTTGGTCATTATCCGCCAAGACTGGAAAACATACATCACTGTTTAAAGACAGTGACCATGGCAACTTGATCCGATAATGTTTCAGAGAAAGGTTAGGGATAGAAAGTTTGACGTCAGTTGACCAAAGATTTGATACAATTGACACAACAGCTTGTATCCTGTTTGAGATTTTGCCTTGGATTTGGCTGTTATGGATTAAATGTTTTTGAAAATCCAAAAACGCACCAGATGACTTTTTTGACGGTTGTTCTAGAGATTATGTGCTGTTCTGATCAGATATGTTGGCGTTGTAACGTTTTTAAACATTTTGATCAAGTCCCAGACTGGCAGACATGAAGTCAGGTCTCACCTTTGGGATTTAACAAGGCATCATGTTTTCTCTTATTGCATTTATGCAAATACATTAAAAAAGGTTCCAATGGCAGAACACCGTCTTTCCATAAACAGTCTCCATATTAAAATGACAATTAGAATATTTTCATAGGGATGAGCTGGAATGTTTGATTTAGTCCTTGCTATATAAGCTGTTTGTCACATTTTCTCTCTTCACTGTAGCAACTCCTCTGATTACTGCCATTATAGTTAGTCTGCAGTTCTTAATCAGTTTCAGATTCATGCAAAATTTCTCATTAAGCTGCTGGAGTTGTCACTCTGATTCTGCGTTTTGCATTAATAGGGTTTAATCCGTGCGTGTGCGAGTGTTTTTGCATGTGCGTACAACCTGAACTCCGTGCGTCCTTGTGTGTGTGAGTGTGTGGGTTTGTGTGTGTGTGTGTGTGCAAGTAAAACGATTCCTTCACAACATTGAATCAGGAACGACTATGCACAGGTATATGATATTGATCGACAAAGATCCAGAATGCTTGATAACAGGTTAAAGGACGAATGTTACCTTTACCATAGACTAAACCACCAGATCAAAGCTACAGCTGGCTGTACGAGTATTCAGGAAACAGTCTGGATGAGAACCTGGTCCTAAACCCTCTGTCAGATGTTCCTTGTCTGCAGCAGCAGTGCTGTACTGAAGAGGGAGCTTGCAATTACACACTTTCCAACATTAATCACTGAAACCACAGCACCTGGAAACCAAATCATCGTTCTCAACCTCAATCAATTGAAAAGTATCCAACAGTGCAGAACTTTCAATATAATCAACATCTGGCTGATTCAACAGTGGGTTGGAAAGTTAGATTTTTGTATTATTTTTTTAACCCCTTACTGTTTTTCGACTACTGTAACTTATTCAAACCTGTGGTGTACCTTCCAGCTGAAATGTTTCGTCAAGAGATGTTTCTAGAATGTTTCTAGGCCTCAAGGACTGTTTTGGTTCGTGATTTATTAGTGCTGTTAGTTAGAGAGATCATCAAAAAGATACTTAATCAGCAACTTACATTTGATGTGGGTTCTCATGTAGTTCCCCACTAATGATTATATTCACAGATCTTTAATTAACGGCTTTTGTGTTGGAGACAGATAAAAAACAAACAAAGGCATTGAGTGCTATTGGATCATAATGAGAAAATTAGGGATAAGAAAACATTTTAATTACTGAGTTAATTTTGCTATGAAAGGCAACAATTTTGTGCAAATGAGACTGAAAGGTCAGATTTGTTTGAAAACACTGAGCTTATCTTCATCGGAAATGCATCACTGTCTACGTTTTTGTTCTTCTGGGTATACATGCAGTAAAAACTGAACAATAATGCAGTTGATTTTATTTGAAAAATAGAGATAGAGAAACAAAAAGGGAGAGAGAGGCATCTATATGGACGAATAAGAGACATTCAAGATGTTATTTCACAGTAATAACAATTGCTAACTAAGGGCTGTCAAGGTTTGGAGTTTAAACTTGCCCATGGTCTTTGATGCTTCAGACCGCTATGTGATATAATTGCAGGCATGATCATCAGTTAGTCTCACCCTACACTGTGTTGAGGTGCAGATGGGATGCAGTTCAGTCACAAAACCTCCTTGCCAACAGACATCAAAACGTCACCTCTTAGACGTCTTGAAAATGAAGGAAATAATCCAAATTTGCATAAAGCACACTGTCGTCTTCACGCTATCACATCGTTATAACCAGCCAAGAGGCCATGAGGACAGTCAGCCTTGTCCTAATGCAGAGGTCAAGTACATTCTGTGCTTGTATGTCTTGCATAGCGATTAAAACTGATTCTGATTCTGAGTTTGCCAGTAGGATTGCAGTCAAAGGTTGATGACATTGGAATCAGCATCCTGTGACTCACTGTCACACGAGGAACATTCAGGCGTGTGCTCCACAAATCAGACACCATAACTTCCTACATGAGAAGACCAACCAAAAAAAGAACAAGTCATAAATGGCACACTGATATTGGCTGAGAACTGTGTGTTCCTCAGTTTTTTCCATTAATAAAACACTGTGTTCTCTCAAAAAGGACGTGGAGGACTGGAACAAAATGTGGGACGAGGAGGAAGTTTCGTTACTGATATAAGGAGGGAGCAACCTGTCTACAACAAACCAAATACAACATTGAAAATGCATTAAGTCGTCTTTGGTCTAATTCAAGCAGCGAAACCTGAGGCGTTCCGCAGGAACCGTGCCCACGTCTGAAGTTGAGAGGACACAACTTCTTAACTTTTTCTTCCAGAAGTGAGAGGATGTCTTGGTGAATTCTCCATCTTAGACACAGCACTCACCATTGGGTTTTTACTTCCAACGTCGGTGGAATTTGAGGACATTATTTGTCAGATTGGGTTTTTTTGAAAACTCTTTGAGCAGAGTGAAGGCGTACCATTTCTTTAACACAGCGAGCAATTTCAAAGGGATTACTTGATATGTGGACACACAGGCACTACTATAGACAGGAAAACAACATTATTTGCTGTCATGAAAGTATCCCGATTATCATCTCCACGCCAAGTTCAGCAGGAGCGTCTAAACCTCCTGAGGTTTTTACTCTTTGAAACGACAACGACAGCCAGGAATATTCATTCCGATACCACACTTGAAAACTTGATTTAAAAAGTAAAAAATAGAACTCTCTTCCCAAGTCACAGCTCGTCTTGCTACAAATCTGACAACATCATTGTACATGTAGTCTGTAATATGGGCCTGTACATTTCGTCTGTCATATGGGCTTGTGTATGGAATGAAACAGTATGCTTTACAGAGAAGACGTGTGCACTTAAGCAGTATGGAATAACCTGGAAATGCATCCTCTCTGTGTGATGCATTGGGGCAGTCTATCCAAAGGGAGACACCTATATAAATAAATAAGTTACAAGATGTGCTCTTGAAGCGGTAATACAGGGCTGATGGCTTAGGCTTAGGGAGACGGAATGAGGGACGAATTTAGCTCCAGATCTTTAGAATAACTAGGTGGAGCTAAAGCTTAGCAAAAAGTGCAAATGGCTGCACTTCTGGACCATGTGCTTAAGGCCCAGGGTGGATGTGCTGACTGTCGTGTTTGCAATGCTGGGAGTATGCTTGCATGCTAAGTTTTCTATTTATTTGATTAATTTTTGAACCTTTAATAAAGTTCCAGATAGACAATCGCTCATTTTTTGGGGGGCAACCTTTTTAAGCTGCTCGCAGATGTTGGTTGGAAGATATTTGTAATGATAAAAATAAAAAGAAAATCGGTATGAAAAGGTTACAAAAGAGATGCTTTGCCTGAAAAAAGTGTCTCCACAATATACACAGTAAATGTCAGATGGTATTACATCATGAGTTTATGATTTACATTATTGGATACTTTAGTAGGTGAATCTAAGCAAGTTACTTCATTTTCCTAAAGCATGCAAACTGACTTCTTTATACATGCATATTATATATATATTAATAATTGTGTCATCTTTTATAAGAAAGAAATCAAATGCGCACACATACAAGTATGTGAAAATGTTCATTAACGGTATTGAGTCATAAGAGGCCTGATTCCTTATATCTTCCCTCTCTTCTGTGACTGGGACATCTGTTCCACAGACGTTACTCCTCCCGCTGGACCTCTCTTCCAAAGCTGGGCGCCACCTTCTCCAAACCAGAGAAATCTTCCTTGGTTCTGTCTTCCTCTAGGAGTTTGATAGGACTACAGCTGCTCCTGGAACCAGAACAGTTCTGCTCCGGCCAAGTGTGAAACCTCTGTGTGCTCTTATCAACAAACCCACTCTAAGCCACATCACACTCCTCAGAACAGGTTTGTGAGTTTTCTAACCACTTTGGTTACTTGGAGTTACGTTTGCATTAGTCGTTAAGGAAGCCCTTTTTATCCGAAAGCCACTTACTAGAAAGAGCTTTACAAAAGGTGCATAGGTCAATGAACATCAACAAGAGAATAACCCCGAGAGCATTGCGGGTATCCAAAACAGGAAACAGCGAAAAGGCAAACGAGTGCCAATGGGTAGAAGCAGAAAATAATGTAGTTAAACAACTTACAATTAAACACCCTGATTCTCGACAGTGATAGTTTCCATAAAAGGAGAGCAAACCACACTAGTGTAGTTTACTGCGACAAGTACAAGTAGGTCAATCAGTTACAACCAGCCTGCAGATTCAACAAGCCCATCAAGTTGCTGTTTTAATGTCACTTTTCGTGAACAGACAAACTAATAATCGACGCTACTTTACGTGACCTTTGTCATGCAGACTACGGTATGTAGGAAACAATACCTTTACAACGCAGCCTCTGCTTCGCATGATTATTAGAGGGAAATAAGTTATATTGTGTAGGATTAATTAAACCGAGAACATTTTCATATAGAATGAATACAATATCATACTCAACAGTAACAGATTTTTTTTTCCACAGACAAGTTATGGAGATTTATGAGCACTTTAAGAACTTCCAGAATTTCATTACTTCACATCTCTATTAAGATCTTTACAAGGATACATAATAAATGGCCTAATGAAAGATTTAATAAATGGACTTCTGTTTAAAGTCAAATGGATTTGGCTAAGGCAACAGAGAGAGAGAGAGAGAGAGAGAGAGAGAGAGAGAGAGAGAGAGAGAGAGACTTCTTAGCTGCCTATTATAGCCAGAGAATGTGGAGAGCCGTCAGAAATGGATTATCCTTGTAAAGCAAATTTTGTTTCAATTAAAATAGCGAGGTTTTGTTCTAGTTCAGGTCTTTTTAGTGAAACAACATGGCTTTCTAAACACAACCTGTACATTGTGATACACAAACCCCTTATTTCCTGTTGGTTGTCTTGGTGTTCATCTCTGTTGTTAACAAGCAGCGATCACTTGATTTGGACCACCGCTAATGCCTACAGGTTCAATTGAGACTCATGCCTATGTAAATGCAATTTATTTAAATAAAGGAAGCACGTGAAATAGTACACATTTTTTTGGGACAGCTTGGTTCTGGCGTGTGACATTGCAAAAGCATTTCAGAGAAACACGTTCTCCGCTACCGTTACCTCCTTTACTAAACTACTTGAAACACCCGCATGGCCATCGCTTGTTCCATAAACATGTGTTCGCCCCCGGGTGACTCATTTGGAATGTAATAATCTTTTTAATCACAACTTATCGTTATTGATCCCAACGTTAAAAGCCATTTACGCGAAGGCCCCTTGCCCAGGAGGGAATGGGCTACCTCCTTTTCTATGGTTTATTTCCCATTTCAGCACTGCTGCCCAGAGGGCCAGCTTGTTGGGAGATAACAAATAATATGTTTGTCTGCTGTGAAGGATGGTTAGGGTTGGCACTCAGCCCTTGTGCTAAGATGCTGGAGTGCACATGCGTGTAGACCTACATACACAAACACAACACAGCTATGGGCATTTAAAAAGGTATCTCCACTCACTCACTCACTCACTCACTCACTCACAACGCGTGTGTAAGCACACACGCGGACACAAAGCCCTGCTGTGTCTGCCAAGTAATTAAAGCCCAAATCAGGATATGTCAGAATCCATCGTTATGCCCTGAAGCTTCGGAAAATGCCTTGTCTTATCAGGGGCTCATTGATCTGAGCCTGGGGGAGCAGTGACTGGTTTTAGGAGGAAGAGGACACACCTGTCAGAAGGACAGAGTGAGGCTGTCTAAACTGCGTCGTGACAGGATCGCCAAGAAATAGTGGTTCGGGCTACGTGGCGCTTACGGATTTGATGAAGCGAATAACAGGAAGGAGTCAGTAGATTACCTGATTCCTGAAAACGTGTGAATTCGGTACGAATACTGTGAATCCACAACTGAGTGCAATCATACAGATGACATAATTCGTATGATCGTGTGAATTTGATGACCCGAGACATTCATAGACAGTCTTGCATGGTATTTTCATCAGTTGTGAAGAAGGCAGACATTTTCCTTTTCAATCAAGAACGTTAAGAAATTGCTAAACAATTCCAAGAGAATCTGGGATGTTATTTCAACGCATTTACACTTGTATTCAATGAGAAAAATATGGTGTTCATGATTGTGATGGGAAAAAGACAGTGGAGTACACGATGCACATTACCTGACATGAGGATGATGCACATGAGGTTCTTCAACATTTATGGAGGAATAACAACGATATAGTCCTTCGACAGTAAATCTGGTGGATGTTGTTTGTAGATCCGAGAGGTGAGGAAGTTAAAGTCAACCCTCCCATTGTTCTTTCGTCTCTAAAACTGCCTCTCACTTGATAAATCCCCCATTTCCATTGATTGAACTCTGGTGCCTGAGTCCAATTAGTGTCACAGTGTCTTGTACTGTATGGCAGGCTATCCTAAATCTGACTCCCCAAACCCCCAGACCCTATTAGCAGAGAATAACCACCTCAGTATTTTACACTATGAGTTTTATGGGCCTTTCCAATGTCGTAGCACCAAAGAAAGCTTGTCTGAACATGAATCTCTCCATGCCAGGACCCTTCAACCCCATTATCTAGGTGAAGTGCCCCTTCCATGGCTGTTTGTATCCTCTTGTGTCTCGCACCATTACCTTCCACTGGGTAATAGCTCTTTAGCCTTCTGTCTCTCCTGTCCCCTATTTTAGTACAGAGCTTGAAATTCTCCTCATTCTCAGATCTGTGGTAGCTTCAGCTGGTCAAGGATTAGTGTTCGTTTGTGTCTGGGAAAACGGTCCTGAAATAGGACTGATCGCCCCGGTGACTGATGTTAGGGACGCAATCTGATTAGTCACTCTGTTCTCTGTCTGCATTGGGTTTTCAAGTCCCCTTCATTGCGTGGATGAATGGGGAACCTCAAGGATAACTAGATTTCTATCTGGTCTGTATCTGTTTAAATATGATTAACAGTTAGCATGACACCGCACGTCACATTAATAACTGTGCAGGGAGAAAAAGGCAATCAATAATTGACAAGATAAATATTGATAATGGTTAATAATGCACGGAGGGGGTCAGGCTGATAAAAATGAAACATTAGCATGTGACTGATAATCAAGGTTCATTAAGCAGGAGGGGAACAACAAGAGCTTCCTGTGACTGTGGCGAGGAGACAAACTCTTCCTGTCGTCACCTCGGCCCCTGGGAGGCGAAAGGGAAATGAACAGAGCCACCATCTTCCTTCTAATCTGCAGCCTTGCAGCTGATAGAGATCTAGGGGTCATTTAGCAGAGCGTTGCGTAACTCCTCTGCTCATCTCCCACCGCACACGGTGGTTTCCGCCGAATCAGAAGTGAAGTGGAGTCTAATGAAAACGAATAGCACATTTGTATGTCGTTAGCGGTCGTTAGGGCGGGAGAGAGGCACTAGGTGTGCGCACACAGTTCAACGGTGATTATACCAAAGGTTAACGGCGTGCATGACATAAGTGCTAGACTAGACTGCTGGCATCAAATGACGGCTTATTCAGCCGCTGAATATTTCCATTTCCTTTCCCCCAACAGATAAAGGTGTTTGCTGACGGCAAGACATTAGGGAACGTACAGAATTCTGGATGTCAAACATTATCTTAAAACTCATCTGATTACCACAGTCCATAAAAATATTTGTTTTCGGTTACAATCTCCTACTTTATTTAACCGAAGCTTATCAACATGCATTAAAAACACATTGCATTTCCGTTTAATTTGTTCCACTTTCCACACGCTGGAGTTTAAGCGGAGGCAAAAATCCAAATACTCCAACTCATCACCAGCTCGCTGCAAACTAAAGGTTTTAGATGACAAGCCTCGTAAATGGGTTATCTTAAATCCAATATATATTGGAAGAAAGATTGCGAGGGAACAGTGCGCTTGACTGTATCGTCGTGATCCATAAGTTTCCCTGCGAAGCAGAAGACCCATTTATTGTCGATTCCGTCCGAAGGATGGTCTGTCAGTTCAGTCCCAGTCTTGCTGCTGTTTATTTTCAAATCAATACTCAATTACTATAAGGAAGATCCACTCCCTCGCCTATTTTCAAGATGAAATTATGGACCTGTGCAATAACACTTAGTCAAGGAAAGCTAGTGGCCATTAACTCATGTTGGGCAGGATAACTACTAGGATTTCTTATAAACCAGTTGGATCTTTCACCTCCTCTGCTCTTTAGGACTCCAATTAATCACTGTGAAAAAGATCCTTCAGGACATGACTGATGACCAAAGAAAACAATTTTCCCCCTAACAGTCTTTTAATTTGAACTCTGGGAGAGCTCATTGACAGAAACTCACAACAACCCATCAATGCTAGTTTTTAATGCGCTTCCTCTTTTGTTATTGAGAAGAATGGACAGGCAGTGAGACTTCCTCCTCCTCTTCATAACTCAAGTCATTGATTCAGTAAATGCCAGACATTTGTCCTGTCAATGTTAGTGGCATGGTGTGTGTAAATTACTCCATTTAGGGTCATTTTTGGACCTTTGTGATTGAGGGGAGAAAAAAGGCAAACTACCCTCTCCCCTCCCACCCCTCCCACCCCAAAGTAAAGCTTGAAGCAGGCAAAGTCAAAGGTACCACCTTGTTTGGGGTCCCATCAAAAGCATTCCTGTCACATCAGCTGTTCCAAAGGGCTCCTTCAAACCTTGGCTTCCTCAGTTGCCATCAAAGAGATGGGCAGTCTGTCACATTAACACGCTTTGACAAACATAGCCTGGCCTATGCAAGTGGGGCTAGACAGGTCTGAAGGCTAGATTCTGCCTAGTGAAAACAATGACCTATTATGAGTATCTGTATCCACACTATCACCAGGCTCTCAGAAAGAAAGAGACAGAGAGGGACACAGAGAGAGAGAGACAGAGAGGGACAGAGAGAGAGAGAGAGAGAGAGAGAGAGAGACAGAGAGACACAGACAGGGACACAGAGAGAGACAGAGAAAGAGAGAGAAAGGGACAGAGAAAGACAGAGAGGGACAGACAGAGAGAGAGACAGAGAGAAAGAGAGAGGGACAGAGAGAGAGACAGAGATGGACAGAGAAAGACAGAGAAGGACAGAGAGGGACAGAGAAAGAGAGAGAGACAGAGAGAGACAGAGAGAGAGAGACAGTGAGAGAGAAAAAGAGAGAGACACACAGAGAGAGAGACAGAGAGGGACATAGAGAGAAAGAGAGACACAGAGAGAGAGACAGAGAGAGAGAGATTTTAAAAATCTTTTCTACCTGCTTGTTTAATTAGAAAGGATTTGGCCGAGATCTAGGAGTTCCTAGTCCATGCTGCAAGGCACGCTAATCTAACACCAGCTTCACCAGGGGGAAAAACTCTCAGTTCAGCCTGTGCTTGGCTTCCAGCAAGAACTGGAAGTGTTCCTTTGCTTCCTGCTGGAATTGAACAGGTCACTGATTGGTTGGTTTACCTACAAGGACACACCCCCTGCACCTCAGCATCATCCCCATATGCTTATAGTCTTACAAATGGCCTTTTGTTTGAAGGTAGGCTTTTTGTTCTGAGCCATATTCAAGACTCTCACTTTATGTCCCTGCAGAGAGAACGAGCCAGCCATGTGATGAATCTCACCTGGAGTGGCTGTGTGGAGACTACCGAAAACAAACAGAGGACGAAAACCCTCAGTATAATCAATTAAATGAAGCTTAAGGCAAACACATGGGAATCATACCGCTGAGGGAAACTTCATAGACCTTGGCATTTTGTCCTCAGTTCAATTGTTTGTTTTTAATCAGAGAAAATGACATGGTAAAACCTAAATCCAATACCAAACTCTGCAGGAAGCAAAATGGTTCAATATCGTTCCCCTGGGAAACCCAGTATCACATTACGTCTGGTATTATTGTTTATTTGTAATTATGTGTCTGTCTAATAAAACCGCTGTCTAATAAAATACTGTATAATACGTCTGAGGATTATCTCACAAAAACATAAAGATACCAGTGCAAATCAATATCCCATTACACTTATCATTTCTGACTCAAAGCAAAAAAGAAAAGATTCTTAAAATACAATGTGTATCTGAAGCCATGTTTTCTTTGGATTGCTTTCTTCACTTTGCCTTCACAACTGCATGTTTGATATTCCTCTGATTGTTCAACACTGACTCTATTTTGCATCGAATGGTTTTATGGAAGTCTCTAGAGTAACTTCTAAAACAAGACTGTGACAAAGTGCTTCTTCGAGCTGCTATTTTTGCCCGAACTCCTCTATGACACCTTGATAAGGCAATTATAGTGCAATTAACTTAACAAGTGGCATTAGGGAAAATTACCCTCATTCTTCTGCTAAAATAACATCAAATCAGTGGTGAGAGAATTTGAGAATCTCCAATCAGCATCTCATTAGGTTTGCCTAGTTCAGGGTGGAGACAGCTTTCCTTGACAAATACAATTATGTCAAGAAAATAACTGAAAGAGGACAACAGTGTGTGAAATATAGACGATGAATCCCCTGTAGAGAGAGAATTTAGATTGTCTATTGAATTTATGAAATTGAATTATGTTTCCAAGGGACAGATGCATGCTTTTAAGTCTTCCCCGAGATAAATCAGTAACAGGAGTAGAAACAAAAGATACAAAATGGATTTTATCAGGGGAGGTGAACAGGCAGACATTTTTTTTTTCTTGGTCAAACTAAACTGTTAAGTGCAGGTGTTTTCTCCCAGACGTTGCAAGGTCAGGTGAATGTGACGTATGATCAGTCGCTGTGTCTAAGCATATTATCTGGTGAAATCTGTGGAGTGACGTGAGTCGACTAGACCAGTCAGCTGTCTGAAAAATCATTACATGGCTCGGACATTTTGGATAACTCTGGAGGCAATCGGTCGCTTGGGATGAGGCATGGATCGGTGTCACTACTGTGTCCTTCAAGCATAATGTTTCCTCACGCGGTCCAAGAGGAACGGAAGTCTTCCTCTTGTCCTTGTCCTGCTTCTCTAATCATATCCCTTTCCTTTTTCAAATAGGACTGATTTCATTTAGAATAAAAATACCGTTTGCATCTTCATTGTTATCCAAGCCATGCGTCTTTAAATAAACTCTGAGTCAAATCATCTCAATTGTATGTTTCTGTGTATTACCACTGTTGATGGTTGAAGCTCTTCAAAATTAATAGGATCTTGAATATGTAAATCGTGAAATCATTTAATCTTACCATTTTAACTGTGTGCCATTATTTAAAATCACTTAGTCATCCTGTTATTGACGCACAGAATGATAATGCTATTTCAGTTGTCACCATCTTAATCAAGCCAAACACTCAGGCAGGTTTGTAATTGGTAGGATTCTACAGTGAGTATTCCATGTTTCCTGTAGTTCTTTTTCACTCTTCTCAACACTTCTCATTTGTAAGAATACTAAGTATTGGGGTAAACATGGTAGCTTTCAATGATTTGGCTCATCTTATAAACCTTATTTAGCTTAATAGGATTTTTATTCAAAATTTTATTGTGTGTGTCTGTTTATGAGGTGTTCCTATTAGCATATGTAAACTGGATTTTCCTAAGTAAAAAAAAAGCATTTAATAGTTTATTTGAAGTACAAGAGTTGCAAGGACTGAAACATCTCTTTGAAGAAGGAAATGCCATATTCCAATCAAACATTTCACTGTTGTGGAGGTTAATGAATACCATTAGCCTAGCACGAGTGAATTCAAACATGTACGTTTTCAAGATGCATAAATTAGATAAAACACAGGATCCAATGTTTCTCAGTGAGGGAAGAAAATGTATGATAGCGACATTATTACATTTGCTATGAGAATGATGTCTGCAGCATTGAGGCATTTTCCCAATCTTGACACAAAATACAGTTTTCATGTATTTACTATTTGAGATTTCTCTATTTTTCACGTTGATGTGTTATGGTTAGAATGTTGTTATCATTCTAGTACAAAAATGCATGTCTATGACTGTTCATAAAACTCATGTTTATCACGTGAATATTTTGGTTAATGAAAAATTTCCTTCCAACCAAAACAATATTGTATTAATTCAAGCCACCTACATGCTAATGATAAACTTTGGATCGGTAATGTGACAGTAAAAGTATGCTAGGATTTCAATCCATTGTTTGGGCGCTTGATTAAATAGACAATATGTATTTGTGCAGAATATTATAATGATTATTACCCAATTTGGTTTTCATGGGCTCTCTGAACTACTAATTAGTTGTTCATTTAATTGTTTCCTTTTTTGCTAATGGTTCATCAGTTCCAAAACTGTCCTGTATGGTATTATTATGCTCTGATGTAAGCATTTTTTATAGATCATTAATCCTTTTAAATGATCATCTATGTCCTAATTAGTTAATATTTGAAATATAGCCCTAGTGTAGATATTAACCTTGAGATGAAGTTTGGATTTGACTAATTATTCTATGGCTTTCAAATTAGCATTGAGGCTAACTGAGAACAGAACTTCAAGCTCAACGTAGGACAGTTCAAAAACAACACAATCATAAGTTAAGGAAAAACATTTCCTTAATGAGGAAAGAAGACATGTCAACTAAATGGATCCACTTTTTAGATCTGTTGCTACTCTTTATGTAGTATGATCTCCAAGTGAAGCAGTATGAGGTCAGACATGGTGAGATGAAATATGAAAACATTTACTTTCTGCACAGTGAGTTGGGATATTGGATATGTCTGCTCTCAATGTTAGTCGACTAGCACTTCAAGAGTCAAGGAAATTATTTTTTTTAAACCTCCAAAGATATTAAGATCTCTCTCTTTCTCTCTCTCTCTCTCTCTCTCTCTCTCTCACTCTCTCTTAATTTGTTTTCTAGTTTCTTGGTATCTTTGTTCTGTATGGGTGGATGAATATTTTGTGTAAAAGTTTTTCATTTAGAGGATTATTGATAATCCACCCTCTGCTTAGACATGAATGACTTCTACAAACATCTAAATGTCATTTTGGGATACCAATGCTTTGAATAATGAGTGGTATTTTCAATCTAAATTGAAAATTGATTACACTTTAAAAGATTCAGACTAAAAAGAAATACACATCTCATTTTACACAACATCCTGGTTTCCATTCAAATCAAACCCTTGGTAAGAACCAAAAGTTGGCAGTGTAAGTCACTGACCGAACCCATACTGATAAGGGTTTAATACTGTGACCCTACCATATCATTCTTGTATGTAAGTAAAAACCCATGAGATGGACCTTTCTTTCTTCACTGCCTCTGTCCTAACATGTGAAATATAGCTCTGCTGACTGCCCAGTCAGGCGAGCAAAAATCATTGCAGCTCCAGGTTAGCTTGACAGATGGCCGACCAGACTGTGAGAAAAACAAAGGGTTCGATGGGAGAGTGAACAAGCGGGTCTGCACTCGCTTTATAACCCTCCCTTCATAAAATCGACTTCAAGGTTCAATTTTGCCAAGCTTCCTTTTGTCAAGAGTAGGTGGAAAATAACTCAGCTGACTTATCCTTACCGGATACTGGTCCCAGAACAGCATTTGTGTAGTCCTACACCGTTTCGTTTGTGTGTTTAGCTGTAGTTTGCAAAGTTAACTGGTGTAGGGTCAGATAAGCAAGGTTTTTCTTTGGTTTCCACAAGTTGTCATACAGTAACAGCAACGTACCTACTTTTACCATGTTCCAAAATTAACCACTTCAAATGTAAATGGCATTTGCGGGTCTCTAACTGTGCAGAATAATCTAATCATCCTAGTATTAGCCCTGCATCATCGCAAAAACCAGTCTGCTTTGTTCATCCACACATAATTGAAGCACTCAAGCACCTCACACAGAACACTGCACCTTCTAACCACTGGTTGTCTGAATTCCTGTCGGATATCAGATGAATAATTCTAATGTTAATTATAAGGTTGAAGAAAATACGGGAAAACTCCTTTCATGGCCGGTGATGAAGACAGTTAAAGATGTCATTAAATGCACCATTGCTGAGATTTTTATATTCTTTCTGAAGGGGGACACGTGACGGGGTGATGTGGTCGTGCTATTTCTGTTCATGTTGTGCATCTCCTACTTCACAAACTGGTAATAAAATAAACTGAACTTGTACGTTTTTTTCTCTCTCCCTGCTTTCTTCTGCTATAAGCCTAACATGAGATGACACGTAACAGTTGTCAGTGAGAGCATCATATTATCTGGATGAACTATTCAGTTCTAACTGTGTATTGACTTTATTTGCAACATCCAAAGAAAAGGATGGTTTGTGTATATTGATTTACATTCCACCATCCTTTAAAGGGTTATGGACCAACCTCTCACAGTATAAATGAAAGAAGGCTTACTATTGCAATCAACAAAGTAAGTTTCCCATAGGGAAAGATACACATCTCCTACAAATTTAAGACAGAGGAAGAACCATTTAACCACAGTTAAGTCTGCTGTCAGTGGTGCTTGTAGTAAGCAACTGTTAGCTTCTAGGAACACATTTTTGTAGATTTCTCCTTGAGGTGCACAAAATGCCATTGTCTGTAACCCGAGCCGGTGGCTTTGATCTCCTGCTATTGTTGGTCATGGTTATGATCCACACCTAATTGGTAGAATGAACGTTATTGATTTGTTTATTAGCTGTGATGCGCCTGCTGTGAGCTACCCAGCAACATGCTTATGATGGATCTGGATTGGGACTGAAAGGTGCAGCTGGTTCATTACTGCGATGTGAAGAGACTCCCACATCGATCAGATGGAGTGTTATCTACTTCGAATACCTTTTGTTGTTCAGTTCAAAAGACAAGTCGTAGTAGTAGTGGATATCAGATCCATTTCTTAAATACTTCCCGTTTCTTGTCTTGTGTGAGTGGGCAGAGGGTGTGGAACGAGATGCAGCCAGTGGAGTTTTTCAGGTCAGTGTTCTTACTATCAGGGGTCCCTCTTTTAAACATGGGGTTCATCTAAAGCAGGGGTTGTCGAATCCTGGTCCTCAAGGGCCGCTGTCCTGACAGTTTTAGATGTTTCCCTGCTCCAGCACACCTGATTCTAATGAATGGGTCATTATAAAGCTCTGTGGAAGCTTGATAATGACCGTTTCTTAAAATCAGGTGTGCTGGAGCAGGGAAACATCTAAAACTGTCAGGACAGCGGCCCTCGAGGACCAGGATCCGACAACCCCTGCTTTAGAGTCACCATCCATGTATTCTGTTGACTAGACGTGGAGAAACAACAACGAATAGAGACATGACTAGGGTCCGTTGAGGAGATCCAGTTTGTTACTACGCCAGCTTGTCTGTAGCGCAGTCAAAAAAAAGCAGCGTCATGATATGCGTCTGCATATAGACAGGTGCCTGTCCACCAGGTTAGCGAGGAAAGCTTGCTCAGTCGACCCTGAAAGCCTGGGTGATTCGACGTGCTGAGTGAGCAGATAAAAGACCATCACTCACTCAGAGAAACAAAGAGAAGGAGAAAGGCAAGAGACAGAGAGACAGAGAGACAGAGAGAGAGAGAGAGAGAGAGACAGAGACAGAGAGAGAGACAGAGAGAAATAGAGAGAAAGACACTGAGAGAAACAGAGAGAGAGACAGAGAGACAGAGACAGAGAGACAGAGAGACAGAGAGGCTGAAGAATTGGAGATGAAGAGTAAAAAGGACAAGAGAAGAACAAAGGTGACCGTTCGATGGCCACAAACTAGGCTTCCTGTCTATGACTCATCAAGCATATCGAGTGTGTTACATGTACTGTATGCATCTAACACCAGCCTTGAGATTCCTCAGAACCAACCATGCCTCACAACAGCCAATAACAAGAGAATGGACATCCGACTAGATTGGCAAAATGTGCTTGGACATCTTCGGTTGCCAAGGCGTTCTGTGAGGAGACGAGGATCTGAACTGCAAGCCTGTGGTGCACTTAGCCTTGACCCTCACGTTTGGCCCCTCAAATTGTTTTTCAATTAATGGCGGAAACATCGGGGCGAGTGACACAGACAGATGACCAGGACTTTATGTGAGTTCACAGAGGTGTAGGGAAGATAGTGCTTACTGGGGGAGAAAAGTGAGTTTTGGCAACATGATGCTCGATGTGCACAGCACTTGTTTGGATTTCTAAGTGCTGATTCTGGTGCCGTTTGCAAGAAACAGAAAAAAAACAACCCAGTTCTAAATCAATATTAAACTGATATTGTTTACGTTCAACTGTATTTTTTAGTCTTTAAAAAACAACTCTGAGACGAAAACATCCAAGATGTCAAAATGGTCCAAGTTTAAAATCTCAGGTAGCCTGATGAACAAAACGAATCGGAAACGTATCTGCTGTTGTAGCCGAATGAGAAACCACCCAGCCCTCGCTAAAACAAGGAGTGAGGATCCAAACCCCATCTTTCTCCTTTATGGGCCGCTAAAGCAAGGCCAGATGTGCTGTTAAGTAGCACTGAAGGATCGTTAGGCTGCATCGGCCCTAACTTTTCCCTCCTCGTATTGATTCTGCATTAGATAAACATGAATCTTGTAAATAAGAGGTGAACGGGGGTCTATTGCTTCTCTCCAATGTGGCGTGTGGCAAACCATGCGGACAGGACGGAACGAGCAGAGCTTCGTTTGAAGTGTAATTATCTTTCCCAGTCGAGTGCAGTGAGGAGAGAAATGGGATGGGTTGGGGATACATAGATCGTCTGAGGTGCACCGCAAAGGTCAAGCCCTTGCTAAACACCAAGAGTGAAAAGTGAAATTTATGAGCATAAACTTATGGAATTTAAGAAGATGCTGGATTTCTTTTCATCAAGTGATATCAGATGTACATTGTGTGGTGTATTCCTTCAATGGGTTGAACAAATCATTTTCTGCGTTTATTTTTCTCCTAATGGTTTTTAAATTTCTTTTCATATTTCTGTATTTGCTGAGATTATTAGAAGACGTGTTGCATTCAGTGCAAATCTTCCCTCAAACCTATAACTCATAGCAAAGAATCACTTGGAAGGAGAAATTACCATAAAACATAATATCGTTGCATCTTCTTTTACTCTTTCTTACTTTGACCAGAGAGTTTTATTGATGCCAATAATGCAGCAAATAATGAAACGATTTTTTTTGCATTTAGTATTTTGTGTGCTGATGATATTTCATCCATCTGTTAAAGCCTATTTTCTAGTGAAGAATTTATGTAAAGCCCCCCAACAACAATGATTTATGTTTATGTGTTTCCGAAGTGACAGGTAGTCGCTGTGGACCTCTGGGAAGTACTAAACAGAACTACATAAAAACAATGGAGAGAGAATTGGATCAGCTCAGCCGAAACACATTTGTCCTGGAAAAAAATCCCTACGGCAGCAAAATCGTGTGGCAGCGATAGGACAGTATATCTGGCAAATGGGATCCCTTCCCTGTTTATTAATCAATAAACACATTGGGATGCATCAAACCATTACGCATTTGTGGCCTGTTTTTAACGTCAGTAATTAATTTCCCCTGGAGTCTCTGGAAAGCGCACCGGTGAGAAATCATACCTAAGCATGTACTAAACAATACCACACAAACAAGCCAGCTCTGATCCGTACTGTACACAACAGGAACGTCATCAGTCTTCCATCAGTCCTGAACACATGACACCAGTCTGTTTGAATCGTCGCTTGATATTTCTATAACGCTAACTCTACCCATTAAAAGGCATCGTAGCCTTAGTTCATAATTCCACCCCAGTAAAAAGCGCGGAAGACTAGTGAAACTTGCTATAGAATTACCAGTCAATGAAGTACACACACACACACACACACACACACACACACACACACACACACACACACACACACGCATGTACAGAGATTGAGAAAAATGAACAAATGCACTCGATCTTAATGCTTAAGGGCTGACATCCGAAGCCTTTCTATCCCTTGAACCTGTTGGCCAAGGCATGTTGAGGCAGGATGAGATTGGAAGCGAAAGCCTTCCAGTTTTATTTAACCCAACCCTTCTGATTCAATATGAAGCATGGCTGTGTGCAGATGATAACTGAGAGCAAAGGTTGACATCAATAGGAGCTGTGGGATGAACTGAACTGACTGGGTGTGTGTGTGTCTTTGTGTGTGTGTGGGGGGGTGGGTGTCTTTGTAGGTGTGTGTGTGTGTATCTTCGTGGCTGCGTGTGTGGGGGTGGGGAAGGAAAGTGTGTTTTCAAAAGTGGAATACATCACTTTTCTATCATAGATTGACAGTGACATAGCCTACTAGTGTAAAAGCGCTACATGATACTGGTGACTAAGACGCCTGTCTATCAGAGAGTGATTAAGTAAACACTAATAATCCCTGTGCAACAGTTTTCACTGAAGATGGTCTATTTGATTACTGCAACTCATTGTGACTGTTAATTACTTGCGCGACATTTCCGGGTCAATTAGTATTTCCGTCCCGTTTAGCATTTCAAAGTTTGATGTTATTTTCTACACCTTATTAAGCGTCTGTAAATGCATACGAGATTGCTCTAACCAGATGACATCAATCAAGAGCTATTTAAGAGAAAGACATTTAAAAATGATAAACGGATGACAAAACGTGGAAGGAATATCACGAAGGTGTGAAGACAGACTGACGTTCTGTTTGCAAGAACCATGTAGCGCCTGTGGATGGACTACAGCTTTGGTCTCTAGTCGGCACCCAACTAGACCGGCCGTTCGACGGACACACCCAACCAATCATAAAAACGCCACTTTCTCACTGCGATTTGGATTATAGTATTTTAAAGAAATTGCAGAATAAACGCGTTGTTAATCAGACAATTCGAATAAAGTTCAGAGGCGAAGAAAATCTGATTGCAATATGATGAGGATATAGATAGGTGAGACAATAGTCTAAATGTAATCGAACCATCTCACTCCAGAAATTTTTTATGACGGACAAAATTTTCCGAAGCAGTGTGTTAGCGTGTTTTACATAACATGAGGTAGTATTTATTTTCTAACATGCGAATTTTACAGTCACGAATTTAGCAGTTTAAGACTTCTATGTGGTCACGTGGTTGGCGTGTTGCGAAATAGAGCCAATCAAAGTATATGATACAAAATCGAATACATGTTTCAAACAACATTTGATGTTTCAACACATTTCAGTGTTGCAAAACAGTAGGCTACAACTGAACTAAATAATAACTTTCAGGTCTCTTAAATTGTATAAAATGTTTTGCGTGAAGATTACTATATGTCTCAACCTTTGGGTAAATATTCTGTTGACCTGGGTGAAGGGGTTCAGATTGACGTTTAACCTTTTGTTAAACCTTTCTCAGCGCGATAAATGTCTGAAATGTGCGCGTCTTACGGTGAGTGCGTGCGATTTGAGAGCCCCGCTTTATTAAACTAAACATATTTTTTCTATCGAGGTAATGTTTTGTAAGTTATGTAGCCTTACGAACGTAAGCGTCGAAGTGATCTCTGAACTTACACGGAGGTACCCTCAGATTTCCGTGGTAACTGCCAAGGATACACATAAAAATAATGTAATTGAATTAGAAATGTATAATATGTAGAACATCACTTGCACATTTGTACAAAACATGACCCTACAGTTCATACATTCCTCACCATACAACTCAATAAATTTAACCTCAACGAGACTTGAACTATGAGTGTTTGAAAAAGTCACTTTCACACTTTTTACTTTCAATCAATGTGGCATTTAAAAAACCTTTCCCTCTCAACTCTATCTCTGGATAAATTGTCTTGATAGAAGAAAGGAATACTCATAAAAATCTAATAACAGTCCTCTCAAAGGGGATATTGAATTTTGATGCCTGCTTCATGAACACCATTTATTTAACTTAGCAGAAAATCAAAAGCTGCCTGACAATCGCTTGGAATCAAAAACTGTCGCATCTTCCTTATCAGTTCTTCAAACTATCCCAAAGTCAGTTATTCCTTTCTTTTCCTTTGCCTTTCTGTTTCACAAAGGCCTTGAAGGCTTGCTTTTAGTTTCTCTTTTTACTTTTTAGCAGTACTGTTCGCATTTATTTCCTTCAGCTATTCACAGGGGTTTGGTGTTGGATTTTTTGGCCTTGTTGATTAGAATCATGAATTACTCACTTAGATTCTTGCCGTGGGTGTTTGGAGTGAATTTTGCCTCTGCCCACTGATAAAGAGAGGGGGCCTATCAGATTCTGCTGAGAAAGCATGATTAGATCTAGCTTCCCTGCTTTGGTCCGGGCAAACGCTTCTGGGCATAGAAAAAAAAAACTTTTAGTTTCCATTTTTTCCCTCCCCATGCTAACACAATGTTACATTAGTCTATATTAGCATTGCCTTAATCTCGGTTTGCATTGGAGAAACTGAACATGGTTCTTTTCGCGGCTCAGAGAGAGAGTGTGAGAGAGAGAGTGCGTGAGAGAGAGTTTATGTGAGAGAGAGTGTGTGAGAGAGAGAGTGCGTGAGAGAGAGAGTGCGTGAGAGAGAGTGCGTGTGAGAGAGAGTGCGTGAGAGAGAGTGTATGTGAGAGAGAGTGCGTGTGAGAGAGAGTGCATGTGAGAGAGAGTGTATGTGAGAGAGAGTGCATGAGAGAGTGTGTGTGAGAAAGAGTGCGTGAGAGAGAGTGTATGTGAGAGAGAGTGTATGTGAGAGAGAGTGCGCGAGAGAGAGTGCATGAGAGAGTGTGTGTGAGAGAGTGTGTGTGAGAGAGAGTGCGTGAGAGAGAGTGCGTGAGAGAGAGAGTGTGTGAGAGAGAGTGTGTGTGAGAGAGAGTGCGTGTGAGAGAGAGTGCGTGAGAGAGAGTGTATGTGAAAGAGAGTGCGTGTGAGAGAGAGTGCGTGTGAGAGAGTGTATGTGAGAGAGTGCGTGTCTGAGAGAGAGAGTGTGTGAGAGAGAGAGTGCGTGTAAGAGAGAGTGCGCGAGAGAGAGTGCATGAGAGAGTGTGTGTGAGAGAGAGAGTGCGTGTGTGAGAGAGTGTGTGTGAGAGTGCGCGTGTGAGAGAGAGAGAGTGTGTGTGTGTGTGAGAGAGAGTGCGGGAAAGAGAGAGAGAGAGACAGAGACAGAGAGCGCAGAAAGGAAATGACTTCTAGGTGAAGGTTAATGTCTGTTGGTTCACCCCTGGACACACAGGCCGGTGATTGATGCTTGCTTGGTCCTTCCCCCCAGGGTAACCGTGGTACGACAGCATGTTTAGAGATGCTATGGCCTCCGCCATCCTACCCAAGCATGAAGCTCTACCTGAAACCTGAACCTGTGCCATTCTGGGATTGTATTTGCGGTTAAAGTGTTTGGTGTGAGAAGCTGAATACTTAGAAGAAAGCTTCTTCCAAGTGTATTTATGAATAAGCCTCTCACCACCATCCCTCTTGAAGAAGACACGTTTGTTTATCATTGTAGTGGGGTGACAATATCATTACAATAGTAAGTGGTAGGCCACGCGCAGCTATTCATTTCCGTAACAGATCGACAGTGCTTGAGGCCGTGGGCAAGCTGTGTGTGGGTGACGCCGTGTGAGAGTAGTTTGGAAGCCATCTGGTCCGTTCCAACCCTTCCTCCACTACAGAGGTGCAAGCAAGCCATTTATACGTCTCCCCAGTGACTTCTTAGGTCATCAAAGATTGTAATGAGTAATGGGATCTCCTCCGTAGAGGGTTTGATGTATGAAGGAGAGAGAGTGACAAGGACACCAAATTCAACCACACGTTTAAATTTTGCGGTACGGTATAACCGTTGCCAATGGGCTGTGTATTTATCATAATGACCTTCAGTCAACTCCAAGAGCATATTTTACTGTGTTAGATCTGAAAATATGGATACGTACGGAGGAACCATGTCCTTATTTGACGTGAGAGAGCATGTTAGTTCCTTACCATATTGTTGGTTGCGCAGGAAGTGCAGCTATACCAGGGGATTATTGTGCTTCACCTCATCTCCAACTTTTCCCTCCATGTCCAATAATTGCTGACACACCAAAGTCAACATAGCCCAGCAAGCCTTTAATAGTTTCCATTTTTCTTCCTTACACGATAGCCTCTGAGGTGCCATCATGCATGATCAGCACATGGCCTCCACCACAACTGCCCACAAAGGTAGAGGCTCCCCTCTCGTCTCTTCTCCTCCTCTCCCCTCCTCTCTTCCCCTCCCCCTTTCCCCCCCCCCCCCTCACCCCTCTCTCATTCTATCCTCATCGTAGCTGACCCTAACTCTGCCCGGCTCCATCTCTGACCATTACTCTCCTGTGTGTCTCTCTCACCGCTCATCTTCACCAGCGCCCATACAGACAATTTATATAAAAGACTTTCCCTCCTGAGCTTTCATCACAGGTCCAGGGTAGCAGGCCCATTCCCTTACATTAATTCTTTCCCCTTGTGCTGAGCCACCACATCAATTTGGTACTTTACAAACTATTTCAGGGATCCGATTTATCAGGCCTGACAGAACTTTCTCGCGAGAAATAAACAGCAGCCATAGGCTCTGCAGCAAAAGCTATTCATCATTATTTAATTCAGGGACCCCAAGAATATTCTTTGACATTGTTAGCAATAGTAAAAAAAGGAGCCACCTTTAATGGACCCATATGCATGAGTGGTAGAGCACAGTCGGGTAAACTCTGATACAGCGGCTCCTTCATCATAAAGTCCACGGAGGTGAAGTCAAATACCATGCATTCGGTCTCCAAACGGGCATACAATCTGCAGTGTTTAAAGATTACAGTTAATACTAGGAAATGATGGTGGACTGATCGCAGTGAATCATACTGGAGGCTTTACATGACAGTCTTCATCTTGTGTGTCAGTATTGTTCGATTCAATCATTCCTCTAACCCCAAGCTCCAGGACCAAAGCCTATCAGGACATGTCCCCATATCCTTCCCCCCCTGGGTCCCCTGCTCACTGGGCTTCCTTTGTCCTGTAGGATCCTGGAGCTCCCTGGACTGCTAGTTCCCTTCATATGTTAGAGCTCACTCTGCCAAACAGGGAAAGGCTGGGAGTCAAATGTCAGTCTGATTAATGTTGCAGTTTTTTTGTGCTATCTGTTATGTTGTCTGTCAGCCAGTTGGTTTTGTCCCAGTGAGTTGCTTACAGTGTGTCTCCTCGGCTTTGATAGACAGCGTCATATTTTGCAGATTGCTTTGGACTTTTATCGTAAACATAATGTTTTGTTCACAAATCTTGGTGATGGTTGTGTTTTTCACATTACGTTTCCTTGTCAGTACCAATTTGACTATCAAGATCTCAACTCAATATCAATCGACTCTGACAATTTAGTGTTTATTTCCGTACCACAGAATTTGTCGGGGTGGTTTACAGCAGCCAGGGTAATGTGATTCTCTCTTGGCCCTGTCAGCAAGGAGAAAGTTTAGCCTGGGTTAACCAGACAAGAAAGACAGTAATGTTGCATGAACGTCATTCAAACCTCTTTCTGCACCATGTGCATTTGAACACGGAGGCGTCTCGTTCGAGGGAAGGCAAAGGAAGGGGTGCTGAAGGGGGTCTTCCCAAGATCAATCAAGGTGTTTATCATTACCGATTTCCAATTCGCTCAAGGATTTAACTGGGAGCAGCCATTTTTCCAAGCGTTATCTCAATACCTGTTATTTCCGCATGGTCCTAAATGGAAAGAATCTTTCAGGCCATTAAGCAGACAGTCTGCGTCATAAAAGTTTGTCGAAGGCACTACCTCTATGTCTCTCTGTCTCTCTGTCTTGCTCTCTCTCTCTCTCTTGGTCCCTCTCTTTCTCTCTCTCTCTCTCTCTCTCTCTCTCTCTCTCTTTCCCTCTCTCCCTCTTTCTCTCTCTCTCTCTCTCTCTTTCTCTCTCTTTCTTTCTCTCTCTTGGTCTCTCTCTCCTCCTTTCAATCCCTCTCTCCTCCAGCTAAAACTCTCCCCCTCCTCTGCCTCCCTGCAGCGGATCAAGATCTAGACGCTGCAGTTTAATAGAAATCAGCCTGTTCATCAGCAGTAATGGATTGAGGTCACCCCCTCCTGTCAATTCAGGTTTAGGAACCCTGTTACTCCAACCATGCCCTACTTGCACCCTATCACGTAATCAGAGGTTTTCTTTTCCTTCCTTTACAGGTTGGTTTGAGTGAGTAAAATCGTTGCCATTCTCCTTCCAGGTCTTAGACGTGAGTATCGAAGAGTTAAGGTCAAAGTTGAGAAACGTATCCTGACCGTCGATCAACATTTGCATATCAGAGCTTGACATGGTGATTGAAGGCTTCTTACCCCACTGGTTAGCCAGTCAATCAGTGCGGGGTGGCGGGTCCACTTGAAAGCACAAGTTCAAAAGAATTAGCAGGGTGAAACGTGAACCTTGTTGTGAAGGCTGAGGTGTGGAGGGAAGGACAGGACTCGTCCCTACAGCTGAGAAGAAGGACTCATCCCTACAGTTGAGAAGAAGGACTCATCCCTACAGCTGAGAAGGACTCGTCCCTACAGCTGAGAGGAAGGACTCATCCCTACAGCTGAGAAGGACTCGTCCCTACAGCTGAGAAGGACTCATCCCTACGGCTGAGAAGGACTCGTCCCTACGGCTGAGAAGGACTCGTCCCTACAGCTGAGAAGGACTCGTCCCTACGGCTGAGAAGGACTCGTCCCTACAGCTGAGAAGGACTCGTCCCTACAGCTGAGAAGGACTCATCCCTACAGCTGAGAAGAAGGACTCATCCCTACAGATGAGAAGAAGGACTCATCCCTACAGCTGAGAAGGACTCATCCCTACAGCTGAGAAGAAGGACTCATCCCTACAGCTGGGAAGAAGGACTTATCCCTACAGCTGAGAAGGACTCATCCCTACAGCTGAGAAGGACTCATCCCTACAGCTGGGAAGAAGGACTCATCCCTACAGCTGAGAAGGACTCATCCCTACAGCTGAGAAGGCTGAAGATCATGGAAGGAGAGGGAGAGACGGTGAAAGCAAACCGCTCTTCCATCAGTTATCCTTTCCTTCCACATTCCAGAACTAGGTCTCGCGTGGCAACCAAATCAATCAGCGTCAATGTGAACTTAAAAGTGCTTACAGTGCTTAACTTAAAAAGATATAGATAATGTGGAAATACAAACTGATGCATGAGGCGTTAAATATCACAACTAACTGTAATAACTAACATCTTCTCATAAGATTCTAGGACAGGATGTTGTGGTATCTCACTGGGTAGAATCAGCTGTTGATTGGATGACTAATTTCCTGATTTAGGGACTTCAATCAGTAAACTAAACTCATTCATAGGCACTGGAATGAAACAACTTTCAATCATCATTTAACCTAATTAATGGAGTGCCATCGCCCTGTCAGAATAAATAAAAGACCAGCTAATGCATTCACCCTACACTATCATTGAAGTCAGGATATAAACTTGGCTAATTGAAGTGTAACACTGGTGTTACACATAGCTCATGTGGGCCAATGAGACTGAGTAACTACTTAATACATTATTTTGGTCTCCCGTCTACCAATACTGTATACTTTCAGGGCTCCAAAGAGTGAGGGTTCAAAATGAAAAGCTCAGCCTACTTCCTGTCCTTCAGAGAAACATCTACATCTACCATGCATGTTCCATTCTGGAGTGGCTGTTGGAAGAACCAGCTTCTGGGCTGCACATGTTCGACCTGAACTGAACCTTCAGAACCAGCCATGGAGGAAAATGTAACTTGGGAGTTTCTGTAGACACAAAAAAAAACAATTCAAATTCACTTTGAAGAGAAGTACAGGCTTGGAGACACCCTGTAGAGATCACAGATTTGGAGGCAAATTCTCTAGGAGGTGCTATGATCAGGTTCCTGATTTCAGATATTTTTTGAGTTCTGTTCTGATGTTTGAGCTGTGTAGGAGCAAAGGAATAATACGTATTCTGGGCTGCCGAATGGGTAAATAGCTCAAGCCTGTTCCTGCCTTATTTGAAAATGATTGAGAAAGGTAGGCACAACCTAATCATTTTAACATTCCCTCGTTGCTATTTTCACACCTGATATCCCTTCACCTGCAGACGCAGTCATTGCTGCAAATTCCTTGAAACAATACATCTCTGTCTGACGTCTGTTTTCACAAATTCTTAGTTGTTGTGTTTTTCTTCTACGAAGATGACATGTTCTAAAGACGCACAGTAGAGTAGACAAGAACACCAGGTGCTGACGATAAGGGAACTTTGATTACTCCAGAAGTTTCCACCCTGTCCCATAAGTCACAGCAGATGTTCGAGATGACAGGGAGGATCCCATCGCACAGTGACAGACTTCAGGACAGGGAACACCACGCCTTGGTTAGCCTTGCAATGCTGACGTGTTCGTCTGCCATCGCGTCCAATACCATCCAGCTGTACACAGAGTAACCAAACACGGCCTTCTTAATGTTTTACACACACCGCGTACGGCTTTGGGGTGGTTTTCAGTGAAAGTACACTATTCGGGTAATTAGATGTGGAAATGTGAGTGAGAAAACAAACTATAGTTCAATGTGTGTGTTATTGTTTGTCTAAATATGAGAATTTACTTTGTGGTACGGATGCATGAATGAGCTTTAAATTATATGTTTGTGATTATGTTTGCTGAGAGTAAAAATTTTGTTTGCATTTTGTATCGTAGTTTGCTTTTTTTCTTTTTAAATCAGACCTACAATATAAAAAGAGATCCCGTTTTCAATCTACAAGGTTCAGGTCCAGGAATCAGGCAGTGAGGACCTGTGTGGTTGTAGCGTCCTCTGGTGGCCAAATAAACACTTTTCATCAGGGTGAAATGTACTTTCAAACTGCTGTGAAACTAAGAATATACTATCACACCGTGCAAATGTGCTGTACAGTTTCATCCGAAATGGCAAAAGTACACACATCGTTCACTCAAGTACAGATACCCCACATGGTCTAATCAACGATACAAACATTTTCTTTTTCTTTTGTCAACCTTTTAAAACTTCTAAAAGTTTTTTTTCCCGAAACTTTTGTTTTCAGAAACTTGTTTTTCACACACAAGATGCAAAAAGAGTATAACTTTTTTCTTGTAAAATTTTGCCTGGCTCCATGGTAGCTTCGTAGACTAGCTAACATTTGTGTGTATATAGGCCAAGAAATTAAAAGGTGCACAATGACAAGAAATAATATTAATCATGTCACCAAATACAGATTCAAACTAAAGTAACAAACCTGACTTAAATATTTAACAAGAAGAACGTACAGATATTTAAAATGTTGTCAGAATAAGATAGTGAACTAAAGTACTGGACCAGAAAAAATCAGTACAAAGTACAAATACTTTGTACAGTAACAAAGCACAAAAACTTGTTACTGTACAAATTTTGTACTTTGTTACTTCACCAACATTTATTTCATGTTTAACCAGTGAAAAATACGCACACAATTCTGTTCTCACCATGTTTCCTTCAAAGAAAATGCTTGTTTTTCACAATATCAGACAATTGTGTTCCACAGACATGACTCCTATTATCATAGACTAATAGCTTGTTCAATGGTGCACGGTGGTATGTGGGTTTACTAGTCAACCAAGGCACACCCCATTAGCACAAGCTCAACACAAAACTGCAATGGCGAATAAAGCCTGTCCTGGTTTAAGGCGCTATCAAATTAGCTTTGTGTTACAAGACACATTGCAACAACAGTAGCAATATATCACGCAAATCTCTGCCTAGATTTTCCACAGTGGCTTTGTGGTAACCTCTAGTCCTATTCCGTAGGAGTAGCAACAGCAAATAAATGAGGCACATGTGTCATTGAGCATGCTAAATGGCTTGCAACACATAATCATCTAAATAATTATGAGGCTGCCATTAAAGTGAGTTAGATGGATGGTGAGGAGGGCTTCATGGAAAAAGGGAGAGCTAATGGTGCAAAAATGTAATATGGGGGAAAGAAGAAAGAGAGAGCAAGGAAATGCTGCTTTTTCTTGTGTTCTTTTCTTCTGCCTTGGCCTTTTCCTTCCACCGGTAAAACGATAGAGACTGAAAGTACTGGGGTGGGGGGACAATGGAATGATTAGTCCAATCAGGGGAGTGTGGGATTGTGTGAGTGCGACGCTTACCGCTCCTCCAAGCTGTCCTTTCATTCCCCCGCATTGCATTAGTCATCAACCAATGAGTCTCAGAAAATCAGTTCAGCGAATCTGCTGCTTTCTGCTATTTGTTCCCCTGTGGCAAGCTGAGTGCAGCCAAATCAGTTCACAAAGAATCAAGGTTCTGACATTATCCATACCATCTGAACGAATTCAAATGAATTTATTTACATGCACACAAAAAAATCCCTTTCTTTCTTTGGCCATGGCAAGCCAGCAAGTAGCTTCAAGGCACTCTAACAAGGTACTCGACTCTAACAGTGGTTGCCGGGCAGCAAGGTTTAAATTATGTGGTTTGACCTCAATTAACATTCAGTTAGAGGAAACTTCTGGAAAGCATCACGTGACATGCGCTAGGTGACTGTTAGCAGAACTGGAAATCACAATTCTGCGAACTCCTCCTGTGATTGGTGGACAGGTACTGTTGTTCTTCATGCCTCACCTTGAAGACTTCCTGGGTTACTCCCATTTCACAGAGGTGTCATTTGGGTTCCAGTTCTGGCCTCTAGGGAAGGTTCTTCAATGTATTTCTCTCCATTTCCACTCACCCATCCGGTTAAGGCAGGGTGTCAGGTCCTCGAGGGCCGCTGTCCTGAAGGTTTTTGATATTTCCCTGCTCCAGCACACTTGATTTTAATGATGGGTCGTTATCAGGCTTCCACAGAGCTCGATAACAACTAATTCATTAGAATCAGGTGTGCTGGAGCAGGGAAACGTTGAAAACCTCCAGGACAGCGGCCCTCGAGGACCGAAGTTTGACACCCCTGGAAAAACACAGGAACCTACAGCTGTTAACCTGAGAGGAAGCCATCACTTGGAATGATAGTGTAGACAGGTGCGTTCATTATGAAACCACAACTTAAACACATGCTCCCTTTCCTCGATTTCAGAGCAGCCCTCCCAGCTTGCGTAAAAAGATTAAAAGCAGCATAAAGGATTTATGGATCTTCTTTCATTAATTGTCACAACAATCAATAAAACACAACAATATATACCATTATGTCCCTTGAAACCAGACATTTTTTCCCCATTCAACACAATTCAATCGAGGACCAGCTGTTCGTCACTGAGGTGTAGACTAGTGAGATACCCAGTCGATCCCTGGGGAACTGGGACACAAAATTGAGGTCCATCTGTTTGTGAGCAAACACTTCCATGACCATCCCTCTATATAACTACAATAGCTGAAGCAACCCTTGCCAATGATTCAGTCATTAATACAATATCACCCTGATGTTTTACTCTGGATGTGATTGCTGTGTGATTTACTTGTCTGTGATTTCCCTTGAGCCCCCCCCCCCCCCCCCCCCCAATTCATCACAGGGGCAGAGTCTAACCCATCAGGGTTTGTATCTTTGCAAACGGGTCATGGAAAAGATTGGGAGACTCTCCCAGGAGAGATCTGGCCAAACGACCAGTGAAACAAAGGAAAAAGATCCACTTGGGACTTGATCACAACTGGCTTGTGCAACGTCCAATGAACTACACCTGTTTACAACAGGCCTTCATATAAAAAGATATGGTGACTCCTGGAAATAAGACACTTGTTCTTCACATTAACAAGATATGATACCCTTTCTTTGTTTAGATGCATTGTTACTCAGAATTTCATTGTTGATACATTCGTTTGGAAACTCTGAAGAGGTTACGTTAATGCGTTGATCTTGGCTAACATTTTGAAACAAGAAACGAGCTTTTCACAAAATGAGAGTGAAACCACTTCATGTAAATCCTACATTTTGGTAGGAAAGACACACCTCTTATAAGAAAGAGGCGTGTCTCTCCTGAGTGTCATCATGACATCTCAGAAACATCATTAAATCTGCTACTGATGGTCATCTAACATCTATCAATATGATCTCGCTATCAAAGTATTCCAAAACGCCACACATAAAATATCTCTGATGTTGGGGAAATGATAGTGAAAACAAGCATGGATAATCACACCTTGATGCCACTCACCAAAAACCTGCCAGGATCAATTACCTTGGGCATTGTCAATACAATGACCACCCTGGGATGCAGCTGTAAGCCAGTGACGTGGAACGAAAGAGCACAGCGCTTTGGTTTCTCTGTTGACCCTCTGCTTTAACACGCAGGTGTTCTCTGTTCCTGCAATGCAAACAATGCTGATGACAATGAATGATGGCCTTCCCATAACGTTATATTGAGACTAATGGAGCGGTCGTCTCCCTAGCGCACGCTGGTCTCTCTTTTAGAAACCCCCCGGTCTGACTCCGCTCCGCCATCTTGGGGTGGCAGGGAGCGTAAGCATTTTGAGGAACGGTAATAGATGACACAGACAAGTACTTGGTTCACCCTGATGCTTTTCAGCACAGATTTGCAAGATGTTGACTCCAACTCCAACGCTTTCTGAGAACATTTACAGATAATGAAGGAGTTTCAAGGAAATTGGATATGTCACTCAAGCTTAGGAAACAAGTTGAGGCATGCTGGCGTACTTAAGGTAATACCTGTATGATATAGGCCCACGGAAACATGCAAAGGACCAAACACCCACACAACACAACTGTTATGCTAATATCCTTCCTGATAGTGACACATATTCACTATCTTTATCTCAGAAAAGGAAACTTGAACTTGAGCAGTGTGGTATTGCATCAGAGACTTTCATTCAAACTCGTTTTCATTTGGTTATGTAATGACTGTAATGATGATGTGTAAAGATGACTAAACTCAAGTTGACTCTCAGTTCTAATTTCAGCATATTTATATATTATCTTTATAAGGTTAAAAGCGTAAAATATTGCATTTTGTGCTTTCAATCAGCCAATGTAGCTGTCCTTCCTACAGCCCCAAACTAACTAACTAACAATTTATAACACATGACAAGATTAAATCTGAATAGGCGACAGATACATTTGCAGAAACTGGCACATAACACCAGTTAAATTCTGGTCAGTGGGTGACACAACTGCACACAACTAATTTGTTAATATAACAAAAAGGTCAAAAAAAGAAGTGTTTACATAGGCGAGAGTGGACCGACACAAACATTCGACTCCCAGTGCTAAATCAACTCAGTTCAATTTGCTTTGATGCACTTTTGACTGTTTCAGGGTGCTCCAACATGAAATGACAAATCATTACATCCGCTTTTTCAGTTTCATTTTCCCTGCAAGAGTAACAGTAGTGTGTGCATATGGGAACTCTCCAGGCAGTAGATGGAAAGACTCCTGTTCTCTGTTGTTGCCTCAGGGCTTTAAGAAGGTGTTGCAGGACTAGTTAGGCAGAACTGAGTTTTTTTTTTTTTTTTTTTTTTACAGTGGGTGCACATAGCAGGGAAACCCCATATGATGCAAGCCCCCCCCCCAAACATTTGCATGCCTTCCCAGGGTCTGGGCCCCCCTCTACAGACAGACACCTTTAAGCCCCCCCCCCCCCCCCCCATTTATTGATATTCTTCAATAACTGTTCAGTCTAAGAAAAGGGCTGTTTCCGCATCGCGAGGAAGAGCTAAAAAGGAGTTATGAAAACATCACGACCAAGTTGTCTTGAGGGTGGTACCACACGGTATCCTAAAAGGTACACAGACATTCCTGATGATGTCCTGATATGGCATCTGCCGTTGGTGCTGCCGGGATGATGGAATTCCTGCTCCTCCAGGTTTGTAACCAAGCAACATCCTGATAGGCTGCTACGATACGTCCAAGCATCAACGGTAAACTTTCACATTGTGCAAGACAGGTGTGGCGTCTGAGAACCAGCATCGCTGTTGGCTATAAGTACCCAAGGTGAGAGTTAGGATGAGCCCAGAACACATCAACAAGCCTTCCATCCATCCGCAGCGCATCTCTCTGAGAAAAGACCTTATCTGAAAGGTAAGAAACCTCTCGTCAGATCTTTAAAGTCTCGTTCATTTGCACGTCCTCTGAATGTCTAAAATGATATTCACCTTTGTCCTTTCAGCAATCATGTTGTGGGTGAAAGCCTTCATCATCTCTACTGTCCTGGCGTCCATTCAGGCCCAGGATAACTGCTCACAAGTCATTCGATGGACGCACATACTTCAGAGCTTAAAAGACCTTGTAAGCAACCAGCACATACGAATCTGAACGAGCATGTATGCATAGAGAAAGATAACGTTAGTTGCATGACACAACGTTTCAACATTCTTAACAAACATTGAAGTCTACCTCTTGTCTGGGTGACTCTGATTGATCTCATAGTACAGCGCTCATTATTTTGTTTTCCTTTTAGAGCCATAACATCTCCTATGAGTGTGAGCATCTCTTTGATGGTGGAGTGCCTTGTGACCCTCTGCAGATGCTCAGTGAGGTAAGACTAAGTCATATTAGGGCTCCTGAAGATGAGAATGCAGTAGTTTGTGTCATTAGTGTAAGCCTCTGAGAGATAAAAATTCATTTTGAGGATTTTTTTTTTTTTTGCAATCGAGTGTCATATCTCTACAGACTGTCATGTCTCTATTTGAAAACAGGTGACGCACACTGAAAAGGGTCTGGCTCATGTACTGAAGAGAGCTAGTGCCATGTACGAAAAACACCCTAAATCCTATGCACTGACCAAAGACTTCCTTACTGACCATTACAGGCTTATCAAGTATTGCGTGAGTAGAAGCTCTCCAGCATTATGATGTCATCACGTTGTTATTTCTACACGTGTCTCTTAGTGTTGGACAAAACTGAATTATTTCCCTTTTCTTCTGATAGCAGGCGACCCACACATTTTCTGAACTCGAGCCAGTGACTCTCTGCTTTGATAGGCTGGAGGAATTTCTGATACACAAAAAGGTCATCATCAAAATACGTAAACCGTAGATCTTAATATTTTAGCTGAAATTAAAAGTAGGATATTATTGTACAATGTACATTAAAACAAACTCCCCATTGTTGTTATCAAGTGTTCTGTCGTTAGCTTAGTCATTTTTTCCGTGACTGATATGACTTAATGTACACATGTAAAGTTGGCGCTGTTTTCTTCACCTTTTCCCGTAGGAGGATCAGAGCTGTGCTTGGGAGATTGTCAACGATCGAGTCAAGAGAATCCTTCAGAGACTGCAAAACCGCACTCTCCGTCAGCGATAAGCGGTCTATCATATGATTTTTTCTTAATCTCTGTTGGATGTAACAATTTTTTATATAAAAAAGTATATTTATCAAATAAAACTATGACACGCATACAAGTCTGTCTCTTCATTGACAGTATTCAATTGGTCAGAATTTACTTTTAACAGCCACAAATCACAAGTGAAATTGACAAAAGAAAAAATTATGCCACACGATGGCGATGTGCAAATCTTTTGAAAAAGTACCACAAGGGGGCGCAAAGAAGTAATCAATAGAAACATCAGCGACTATTGCTCCTGGAATTGGTTCAACAGATATAAATGGTCTAACACATATTTGAGCAAGGGGGGTTAGTGTAAATACCGTGCGTCATTTGTAACATTTTACAACAGTAGAATGTACATATGAGTTACTTATTGTAATTCAACCTTGTAGAGCTAAGGGTACAATGCATGGCGGTCACGCCATCAAGAAAGGATCCTAGGTGCGTGAGCGCTTGTTAAGGACATGATGGAACCCTCTGTTTAACTGCGAATGGGCTGCTCCTTTCAAATCATCAACCCACAATGACCCCGATTGGCCTAAATAATTGAGCGCACGAGTGAAACGAAAGTTCATTGGATGACGCTGCTGTCTATTAACCACTGAAGGCTCGTACTATGCAAATCATGAAAGCGTTGCGGAACCGAGAGGATACGGGCTGAAGGCAAGAAAAGAGGAAAGGGGGGGTGTGTGTTGTCAGACTTCCCTTACTGGAAGAATTCCTTTTTTACCGTTTTATCTGTAACAGTATATCAAATTAAAGGAGTGTAAGTGAAAAACTGTGAAGATGGCGCAGCCAGACACCAAGAGATTCTTCGAGAATCTGACGGGGGCAGGCAAATCTATCGCAGTACTGACCAGCGGCGGGGATGCTCAAGGTATCGAAAGATGACTGCTAGACAATGTACGCGGTGACATTGTAACAGTGTGGAGGCCATATAGGGCGAACAGCACCAGTTTAATCAACTCAAAACAAACTTTCATTGCACATAAGATCTGTAGGGTTGATATATAGGATAGTTACAAAGTTTCATCGCCGCGATTCGCTGAAATGCGGCTAATTGTATCATGACATAGCAATTGTGTGGCTTGCTAGGCAGCTAGCAGGCTAATGCTATGTACACTGATTTGAAGTGTTCTCTCACTTACAAATCCAAGATGTCTGTTAACCGACTTTTCAGGTGAACAATTAGTCTACTCAGGTGTTGTGTGTTAAACAACAGCCCTCATGTAGTCTTTCATTTCCACCCGCACCTGATTAATTCACAGTGTCGCCAGCACCACTGCATTGCGGATCCAGTCGGCTAGTTTGTGCTATTCTCAAACATGTCGTTTTAAAAATATATATGCGATTGCACATGTAATTGATTAATCAGTTGTCCGCTGGTGTCTTAGCGTATGCCAATGTCTGCAACTAGCGAGTCAACGGATCAGGAAATCACGAATAAATGTGGGCAACTAAGTAGGGTGCTATCACCATTTGACCACTCAAACGTTACTAATTTGCAGAAAGGAAATAGTAGGGTATGATTCTTTCTTGTAATACTGCTCATCCATCCAAACCCGAATGTTCTTGTGGACAGCTTCTGCGGGGATATCCTGCGTACGTGATGAACTGCAGGTGCGTCATCACCGCGTGCTGTACCTAGCGCAGCGTCAGAGGAACTCCAGCCACGAGCAGCTCAGGTTAAGCGTGAAGGACAGACGTCTGCTTGCTAATGCTTCAGTGAGAGCGCATAGCGCACGTACTTTGAAGGAGAAATATATAGATATCTATAGATTTATGTCTTGATATAGATATCTATATATCAGGTCAACAGGGGGAGGATGAGTTTGTTGATGACTCAGCATCCATTGATAACATGACACAGCACTCTGCGCCACCTAGAGTAGGTTATTTGACATTCAGCTCTATACTACATCGCACTCAGTCCTTTAAAATGACTCTCACTTGTAGCATACTAAATTGCAGTTATGAGATAAACCTCCAGAATGTCCAGTCCCCAAAATGAATGTGTTGATGTGTTGACCTGCGAAGCTCAGCTTGCAGACTGGGAATGTGACCGCTCTTTTGGTTGATTGACTGAGGACAGAAGCAAGTCTATTTCCCTTTTGAATGTGGTTGCTTGGATGCAAACCTCAAGCTGGGCTGCTAACATAACAACCAGGCTATTCTGTTCATCTGCAAACAACTCAGACCACGCATGACTGTATGGCAGGAACTCCTGGCTGTGTCTGAGTAATTCGACTGCAGCCTTTTAGGCAGGGCGTCTAACCAGTGGGGTTTGCAATGCTGCTTTCTTTTTCTGTCTCTTGTCTATTTTCACTCCACATCAATACTTATCTCACTTTGTTTTCTCTCTCCTTTTGTCTCTTATTGTGCCTCTCCATCTACGCTGTCGTAGTGTAGTTACTCTACCATGCTAAGGAAAACCTTCACCACATGATAAGAGGAAAACAGTTGTACCATTTGGACAATCATTGATGAACCACCGCTGAAGGATCCATGTTGTTTATGCAACAGGCTCCATATCTGCAGGAAGTTTGACAGTTTGATGATCGTCTTATATTTCTCCTCATTTCTGTCTTCCAAACTGTCAAGCGCTAGTGCCATGTTGCTTGGTAACCGTAATACAGCCTGGTTACCCTTCCAAGGTTTTTTTTTGTTTAGAGAGAGATAGACAGGGAGAGGGAGACTGAAAGAGGGGGAGAGAGAGAGAGACGGAGACAGACAGAGAGGGAGACTCAGAAAGGAGACCTTTCATGTCATTGTTCAGCCTTCCCAGAATCGGCCACAATCCAAGGATCTGCTTGGCAGGAAGTGTGAAGCCTGAGTCGCCGTTTGAGTAGACGCTCGCTAAACATCATCATTCAGGGCACAGACCAAACATCTCTCTGGTCTCAGACGAGATCAAATAACTTTCAGACTGAGTGTAGGAGGAGTCAGTTTGTATTTGACCAAACATGGCAGCGAGTCCTGCTGTGGATGAAAGAACTCAGCTTGCATACACACACACACGCACGCACAACAATTCATCTAGGGACTCAAACTCTTGATAAATTGCATCCCTACTGATTTGAATATGTATCGCATACAAAGTGCCTAAAGTGAACCTCTGTCTTGTACGACTGCACCCTGAATCTTCCTTGAAATACTCTTTTTCTTTTGGCCAGGAATGAATGCAGCTGTCCGGGCTGTTGTCCGGATGGGAATCTATGTGGGAGCCAAAGTTTACTTCATTCATGAGGTAAGTGTCTGAGCTAAGCTCAAAATACAAAGACCTCCCAGTTCTTGCCGTCAATCAAATACACCAAGTGTTTAGAGTCTCCCCCAAATCCTACACAACTTCATCCAGGTTCTTCAATGTAAGACTTTGTCTTATTAAGCAGACAAGCTGAGCAGGCCTGCTGGCTTTCTCCAGCTGTGTCCTCTCTGGTCCTCACTCTGCTGTTATGTAAGTGACTGGAGGTATTAAGCTGCACCACTCCTCGTCCCCTCCCTCGCCTCTCTCCCTCGCCTCCCTCCCTCGCCCCCTCCCTCGCCAGGGACCAAAGCTCTGTTATCTGTTGTAACCTGTTCATGTCAGCTGACAGATTACTATTGCTGTGACCTGCATTGACAGGGATAGACCTGCGTCATCTTCTATTGTGCTGCCTTCTTAACTCAGATGAACATTTACAGTACATTTTAGTTTCTAGCAAAGTTTTTTTGGGTGGTGAACTTTGACACTCCAGTCTATAAAGCTTTTACATATCTGATGTGGATGTACTGCAGTAGAGCAGTGCTTTATCTACACAAGGGGACAAGTATAGCAGTACTGCAGGAAAGAACACTCCTAAGAGGAGCATAAAGAATGTAAAGTTTAAAGCTCTTGTTGTTGTTGTGTAGGGTTAATCAGGGTAATAGTGGATGGAGGCGATAACATAAAAAGAGGGAGAGACGACCTGGGAAAAAGCGTCTCAGCATGTTAAAGTGGTTAGTAGGCAGAGAATTGGAGGAGAGGAACTTATTACAATCAGCCTCCAGTCAACGATCAACCAGAAACGGTGTTCTATAGCAACCCGTTGCCAGGGGCGTCAAGGGAGGGGGAAGGGGGGTGGGGGGGGGGGGAGTAGGATGGAGAGAGGGGGATAGGTAGGGAGGGGGGCCTTTGAAAAGCATGGGATGAAAATGTATAACAAAAATCGTGAGGAAGGGGGCCCCGAATTTCAGTCTCTTGATAAGGCCCCAACATTCTAAGCGACGCCTCTTTCCCGTCGTACGTATCAGTAACCCCTGACCTCTGAGTGACTTTGCTGTACGACTTACCCGCATCTCTCAATACAGAGGGGTACCTATTAGTCATCGCAGCCGACGTGCAAAGATTCGGACATCACGAGGGACATCTGAAAGGACGCGGCACAACCTGTCCAGCGGCGGCAGTCACCGAAACTCTGGCGTGATTGGAGGAGAGGACAGCTGACAGGGAGCAACAATCCTTCAGAGGAAGATGGAGCGGGATCTGCTGGAGAGCTGGTTAAGCAGGTGTTTAATGCAGAGCACTTGTCCTCATCCTGGTATTTAGCGTTAGACGAACTCAGCTCTATGAACAGAGGCGGCGTTGTCGAGATAGAGCAGGAATTGGTATGACTGGGATGAGGGCGTTTTAGTAAATAAACATCATCTTTGGTTTGACACTAGTGGGATACTTAGCCGAGTGTGGACGTGGGCAATCCTTGTTCTCAAAAAGAGAGAGCAGTCCCTGATAGAATTTGAGATGTTTCCTGAGCTCACAACTGATTCTAATGAATGGGTCGTTATCAAGCTCTGTGGAAGCCTGATAATTAGAATCAGGTGTGTTAGAGCTGGGGAAACATCTCAAACGTTCAGGACAGCAGCCCTAAAGCAGTGCTTCCCAACCCTGGTCCTCAGGGAACCACACACCTGATTCTAATGAATGAATCGTTATTTAGCTCTGTATCCATCCTATGAACATTCATCAGAATCTATTGTGTTGGAGCAGGGGAACATCTAAAACATACAGGATAGGTGTTCCTAGAGGACCAGGATTGCCCACCCTTGGTCTAGCCTCATCTAACATCTCTGCCTCTCCCATGGAACAGTGATCTGTCTTCTGAAAGGTTACTTGTCTTCTTGTGTAGATAAAGTTCATTGAATGCAGTTGATGGATTTGCATTTGCGTTGACTCTGCAGTTAACTTGAATCTACTGTGATTTTTAGAACAGGATTAATGAGGAATAATGAGGAATCTATAAAGAAATGCGTTAATCTGTGACGCTTCGTCCTGACAACCAATCCATCTTGGGGACTGTAAGATTGTTCGTGTGGATGATTCTCACAAAACTCATCCATGGAGCTCCTCTTTGTCTCTGAGACTCCCTCAGATATGAACGGATATTTACTCCTTTCTTTCCGCCGCAGGTTTGATTGATGAAGAATCGGTGCAGAAGTACTCGGCCCTCCACATCGTAGGAATGGTGGGATCCATCGACAACGACTTCTGCGGCACCGACATGACGATAGGAACCGACTCCGCCCTGCACAGAATCATCGAGGTGGTGGACGCCATCATGACCACGGCCCAGAGGTCAGGAGGAAACTGCTAGGAAAACTTTCAGATTGGGTCCGATTAGATGAGGTTTATTATTTTACTCATGACAACAGGCAGATATACAACAGCTGCATCAGACCAAGTGGAGATTCACAATGACAAATAAGACAGTCTCAATACATCCTGTCAGGCTCAGCCAATCACAGCTCTTGCTGGCCTAGTGGTCAAAACTGCTGTGTCATTGGAGCATGGAATGGAATTGGTACTTGAGGTCTGTCGGTGTAGATTATTTGGAGATACTACTCAACGTCATTTTGTCCTTTCTTTTAGTCACCAGAGGACTTTTGTTTTGGAGGTCATGGGAAGGCATTGTGGGTAAGGTGCAAGTTACAAACTTACCAGCTCAAATAAGCAAACAAACCAAACAAATTTTATCAGCACTAAACTTCATCTTTGGAATGTGTGTGTGTGTTTCCGTGTTTGTGTTTGTGTGCGTGTGTGTGTATGTGTGTGTGTGTCCAGGTACCTGGCTCTGGTGAGCGCCCTGGCGTGTGGTGCTGACTGGGTGCTAATCCCAGAGATGCCTCCGGCAGACGGCTGGGAGGACAAGATGTGCCAGAAGTTGTCTGCGGTAACGCCTCCCTCCTGGTCCCCTCCCCCCCCCTGCCCCCCCCCTCACCTGCTGCGTTACCATGTCAACAAGGCTGAGCACATCTGTTTGTCACTAAACAGTGTTACTGGGTCAAACCTGTTTGAGTCATGACCAGCGTTAGGCGGTATGGTCAGACTAAATCTAGACTCAGACTGGGTAGAGTAAGGCAGGAGAGACTAGAGTCAGTCAGCGTCAGCATATTAATAATGACTTTATGCACTGCATTGTCAAATCACTTCTAACAGAGTTTTCTCTGACAACGACTGCGTTTTTACTCTCTATGTCTGCAGTTTGTCACTAAACAGTCACTGGGTCAAACCTGTTTTGAGTCATTAGGCAGTATGACCAGACTAGATCTAGACTCAGACTGGGTAGAGAAAATCAGGACATAGCAAAATAAAATCAATCAGCATTTTCATGATATTTGATGCGATGCATTGTTGAATCACTTGTATAACAGAGTTTTTCTCTCTTTGACATCGAATGCGTTTTTACAATCCAGACTCGTTCTAGAGGTACGAGGCTGAACATAATCATAGTGGCCGAAGGAGCCATTGACAGACATGGGAAATCTATAACCTCTAGTTTTGTCAAGGATGTGAGTACCTGAAGCACAGCGTCCAAGGTGAAGCCAAAAGTCTGGAGGCTAGGCGGTGGTTAAGCAGTCTACCTGGCCAATCAGAAAAGAGATGGTAGCTTAATGATTGCGCCATGTTCACTGGCTGCACTGTTTCATCTCATCCAAGTCTGCAGGATAAATGAGACAAGGCCAGAGCAGAACAGGACTATCTTGATCTGTGAAACAGACAAAGGTAGACAGGATATTGCTCATATTCACTGTGCAAACATTGCTAGTTAATTGGTATCATCTCTTCCTAGGAGAGAACCAGCACTCATTGATGGCCTTTCTGACGTCTTTCCACCCGCTGGCCTCCAGCTTTTGAAAGCCCATGCCAAACCATCTGTTTCAGTTCTCTGTCGTGTCTCTTTCACCTTCCCCCTCCCCACGTAGAACCGGGCGGGAATGAAACGGCTGAATATCATAATAGTAGCCGAGGGGGCAATTGATTGTAACAACAAGCCCATAACTACCGAGCATGTCAAGAACGTGAGTACAGCGCGTGGCGCCCCCGCCCCCACGCGACCCTCCCCCCGGGTAGCGACACAGCTTGAGACTGTCCTGTTGCCCCTCTCCTACTGCCTTCTGGTGTGGCTTCACTCTGTCGCTCTACCCTCCTGTTGGCTCTACCTCTGCGGATGCTAGTTTGCCGTGGTAAGACGCCTCCGCTCTGGCTCTGGTTACCTGCTTATCACCGCTTACACACTAAAGGCCATGAGAGGCACTGGAATGCTAAAGCTAGCCTAAAGCCGACGTGTTGACCTAGGCTGCTCCGGTTTTTAGCCTTAAGCTGTATACAGTATGTTTTAATTCACAAGATTTACTCGTAGATTCTAACGTCATATGTGCCTTGACAGTATTTTATTATTTGTTCCCGGAACATCCTGAGCTGAACCCACTAACCTGCAGTATTTACGTATTTAATCCAAAAATATCGATGTCCTCTGTCATGCCGCATTTTGAAAACCAATCTTAACCGAGATATAATGTGCTCAACCCGACTTAAAAGATTCCAACTAACATGACTGAAATATAATGGTTTGCATGAGCTTTGCCGTTTCCCTTGCCAATATATATTTTTGAAGCATGTGGTTGTTGTTGTGACAAAATTAAACTTTTTCTATCTTTGTTTATTAAAAATAATTCCGTTTTGTCAGTAGTTTGACTAAGATTATCTTCGTGTTGTTTTTCATAAGATATTTTAGCGTTATTGCTAGCTGTAGCAATCGTTGCTATTATTAACCTACCTGCACTATAACACATAGGATACATTTTTATGTTTAGTGTTACTTGACACTTTAAGATTACACATTTACCAATATGTAATAAAAATTTAAATAGGATTTGATATTTCGCTAAATCCTGTGTTCTCTGCCAAGCTGGTGGTCCGGTGCCTGGGCTTCGACACGCGTGTGACCATCCTGGGCCACGTCCAGCGAGGAGGAACACCCTCCGCCTTCGACCGCATCCTGGTGGGTACCATGCTGTTAAGTGTTGCTACTTCAAGTACACACTGATATCTCTACATGAACTCAACGCGCTGTGCACTCCGAGTGCCACGCGACTTGAACTCAACGCGCTGTGGATCTGTGCTCCCGCGGCCCGTCTCTAATCCAGCGCGTGCAGAACTCGCCGGTGCTTGTAGGTTAAACAAGTTAACAGATTTATACTGTGGCACGTGCTGGGATGTACCGCGCGCACATTGAGGGGAGAAAAGAGGATAACGCTTGCCTGACGAATGTCTCGTTTTGACAGAGAGAGAGGATTTGATATAGTGAAAGGAGACATGCAGAGGGATTATGTTCAGGAACAAAAGAGTGAGTTTGGGGGGATGGAGGAGGATAAACTGACATAGCGTGTCTGTGTTGGTGTTCCTCCTCAGGCCAGTCGGATGGGTGTGGAAGCTGTGCTGGCCTTGCTTGAGACCACAGCTAATACACCAGCCTGTGTGGTGTCTCTCTGTGGGAACCAGTCAGTTCGTCTGCCCCTCATGGAGTGTGTACAGATGGTAAGTGCTCTTGGGCCCCCCTAAACACACACATACACACTTCCTCAGGAAGATGGCACACACAGACACACACATCCTAAGTAGTAAAACACACACACTTCCTCAGTGAGACAATGCTCACACACATACACACAGTCATCCTCAGTACGAGAACAATCATAAGTGGTAATGAATAAATGATGGCTAGTCTTTCCCTGTTTTACAACCCCTGCCTTTTCAAAAATGATTGAATTAGCATTATGTTGTGCATACGTGGGGCTTGTCTCATGTCAGCCTGCGTTTTGTACACTTTACATTAGTATATAATGTTACATATATTTATAACTATAATGGGAGTCAGTGACGTGAGCCACAAGATAACACTGTTCAGAGATAAGTCTCCTGAGTTTCTGTGCTGGACGTCAGACAGCTATTGTTTGACTCTCTGGTTAATCATTATCCAGGACATTTAGTTGACTGGTCATACTGCGATCTGATGTAACGCCAGTCTGCTCTGTCTAAACTCCAAACGAACGCTTTGCTCTTGCTGCTCTGCTGTTTTCCCCCAAACACACACGTTATCTGTGTTAACCAGACTCGTTCCACTGTGAAGTGGTTACGTACAGATAGGCATTTCATCTGTTTTACCGATCCCACCGGAGCTGCTTCTAAACTGTCGTTCCTCCAACAGACCCAGGAGGTTCAGAAGGCCATGGACGAGAAGAAGTTTGAGGAGGCGGTGAAGCTACGCGGCAGGTAGAGGACCGCTAGCAGTGTGTGAAATCACCCCACTTCCTGGTACATCAAGCAAAAGACAAACAATGGTAGCTGATTGGATTTAGAACTTCTGAACAGATGCTGTTGCTCGGCGACCACACTATTCTAAATGGTGCTTGAGACCCGAGAGATCAACTTCCCTCATTCCCCTATACCAAACAAACACACACACACACACCTATAATCCTGTCACTTTCTAGTAAGCCTGTACCAGAATCTCATCATGCCATTCTGGGTCTTCACAGGAGTTTTGAGAACAATCTGAGGACATACAAACTACTGGCTCATCGGGAACTTGATTCAGAGCTTCACCAAGTGAGTCACCTTACCAGGATAGCCGTTTAGTGGGTGTGTCCGCACACGAGAGATGGAACACATTGACCCACCTCTTTAAACTGGTCCACTTACAAAGTATTGAAGCCTAAGGACACAGACTGGCTAATGGTATGACGTCATCACCATTTAGACCTAAGCAGTGATGCAGGTATAATGGACATTTTCATTAACTAACGTTTACTGATGGGGGAGAGGATGATGATGTGTCGTGATTTGAAGAGGGAGGAATGGAGGTGAGCCGTAATCGATCTAAGTTCAGCTAAATGTGGAGTATAGTGACAGCATTGCGGAAAATAACATAGTCGGTGATGGATACTCAGTTGTAATAGAGTTGTAGTCTGTTTCAAGATATTCCCCTCCAAATCAAACTTGTAGTTATCAAAGCGTATTGTCTTAACTCTGCAGATACAAGCCACTCTTCTCTAGTGAAAGTTCTAAATGTCTACAGCTTCCACATCCTGTAGAGTGAACATGTTATATCCCAGGGGGCAAACAAGCTGCTTCTGTGCGACCTCTGACCTGTTCTTGTGACTTCTCGTGACCTCTCACCTCTCCAGAGTAACTTCAACGTGGCCGTCCTGAACGTGGGCGCCCCCGCCGCGGGCATGAACGCCGCTGTGCGCTCTGCTGTCAGGGTGGGCATCTCCGAGGGCCACAAGATGTTCGCCGTCAGCGACGGCTTCGAGGGATTCTACAAGGGACAGGTACTGGGAGACACGCAGAGAGAGAGAGACACGCAGAGAGAGAGAGACACGCAGAGAGAGAGAGACACGCAGAGAGAGAGAGAGACACGCAGAGAGAGAGAGAGACACGCAGAGAGAGAGACACGCAGAGAGAGAGACACGCAGAGAGAGAGACACGCAGAGAGAGAGACACGCAGAGAGAGAGACACGGATGTAAACAGGAAAGTATAGTGCAGTGATTCCCCCAAATCTTGGCCCCTGTGGTGTTGATGAACATGTGTGATAAGCACAAATTAAGTAACTGATGTGTTAAAAGGTGCACTTCTATTTCTATACAAGTGGGCCACAATATGGAGCAGGTTAGGAATGGCTGGTATAGTCTTATGCTGGTATGGTTTGTAGTTAAAGCCATGGTTATATTACCCTGGAGGTGGACACTACTGTGTCACTTAAAGCCATGCCGTGCTGCCTTCCTGCTGTTTGACTTCTCATAGGCAGCGGTTCCAGAAGGGCGATCATCCTGGATTACTGTAAACCAATTACTGTCACTGTCCCCCTGGTTAGCTTGGGTCAGTAGTACCACTCCTAGCTGACAGGGGGCGACGAATCCAATCACTTTACAGCCCAGTACAGGGCTTGGCCTTGACACAAGCGAAGCTTAGATCTGTTGTAACTACTCAGAGGAGGGTGGAATCGAGTTTTGTGTTGACACTTATGCCTCAGTCTGTACACACGCAAGGTTAAACCAGGTGACTCCAGGGTTAAGGAAATTACCTGAAGGAGACGTGACTTGCGGTTTCAGCTGGCAGGGCTTGGCAGTGGCATGTTTCAACAGGCTCTCAGTTTCATACAGCTTAGTTATGTGTTTTATACTTTGGTTTAGTTCAAGTTTCGCAGACAGGGATGTTCTGGTGATTTAGCTAACAGTAACATACGTGACTATCAAGGTTAGTTTTGAAAAGAGAAATGTGATTAGCAGTCATGTGATTTAACCCCCACAAACGAAATGTAAAGATGCTAAACTGTCTACTGATGTGCCAATGTAGAATGAAGCCTGAAAGGCAGAATGTTTTATAGTGCTGATTCAAACTGCACAGTCACACACACACGCACACACTCTCACATACTCTCTCTCTCACACACACACACACACTCTCACATACTCTCTCTCTCACACACACACACTCTCACATACTCTCTCTCTCACACACACACACTCTCACATACTCTCTCTCACACACACACTCACACTCTCACATATACTCTCTCTCTCACAGACACAAACACACACTCTCTCACAAACACAAACACACAGTCTCTCTCGCACACACAAACACACAGTCTCTCTCGCACACACAAACACATCCAGCCTCCGCAGGCGAACCTTGACAAGCTTCTGCTGAGAGGATCAGCCAAGCCAGTCAGTATAATGCCTTGACCCCTGAGATGAAACATGGTGTCTGTGTTCCTCCCAGATAAAAGAGATCAAGTGGGCAGATGTGGGCGGATGGACGGGTCAGGGCGGCTCTCTGCTGGGGACCAAAAGGTACACGCTGCAAGAAGGAGTAGTACTGTTTAACTCACAGTATGGAGAAGGGATGTGTCCTGCCCTCTCCGCTGGCTGTTTCTGGACAGAATCTTTCAGCTGATGTAGCTGTTTCATGTTTGTGTGTGTGTGTGGTGTTTGTTTTGTACATGCTGTGATCTGAATCTGTTTCTTCTTCGTCCTTCAGGACTCTGCCTGCAAAACACCTTGAAAAGCTAGCAGAGCAGATGCGTCTTCACAATATCAACGCCTTGCTTGTCATCGGCGGGTTTGAGGTATGCCAATGTTAAGTTTGGTTACTAGGCAACGTGTACTCTGCCTTGCTACATTATTTTACCCACTACTTTTGAGTTCAAGCATTACTATAATAATATTATTGCAATATCATATCTTGTAGTAGTATATTATAGTAATATTTTTTGCGGGCATATTGAGAAATACAAATGGAGAATCTATTTTGGCAGGGGGGGATTTTTGCCAACCTTTTCCATTTGTAAATTCTGTTTAGAGATGATTATGATTTGGGAATAGTCTGCTGTGATGTTGTGATGGAACAGGATGTTGTGTCATTTTGCCATCCCTCGCCAACGCTCAGCTCCTTCTCTAAATGCAGCTTCTACCCACATGCTTTCATGCTCCGTCCTGCCCACACGCCAGCCATAGTCATGCCTGCCTCCCTGGCACATAGAGCTCCCAAGCAGCCTCTGAGGCTCGCGGTTCATTTCCCAGTTTGCAGAATGACTCCTTCTGTCCCTCAGACTTGCTTCTGTGGACTCATTCCAACTGTTGACATGAACACAGCGAGTCGAATGGCAAGGAAAGGGAGAGATGATATTAGTCAACAAGCTGCTTTCTGTTTAGCCAGACATTTCACGCTTTCCTCTGTAGATGTTCACCAGCTTTTTTTTATATATATCTGTGGTTTTGGGTGTGATGAAGTCTGTGAAAGGTGTGTGAGTGTACAAGTGAACGTGTGTGTGTAAGTGAGCAAGCGTACGTGTGTACAAGTGAGGGTGGTTGCGTGAGTGAGTGAGAGAGCGAGTGAATGAGTGAGCGTACTGTACAATGCAGAGTAGTGTGTGTGTGTGCGCGCAGAGTAGTGTGTGTGTGGAGTGCTACCTGTCTGTTTCATGCTGCTGTCCGTTGTGATAGACCTGGCTCTTCCTTTGGCACCCTCATGTCTCCTCGCATAGCGACACCCTCTCACCACGCCTTCCCCCCCTCCTCTCAGCACTCACTAAAGCCCTTGGCTCTGCTCTGCAGGCCTACCGCCCCCTACCCCCCAGCACCCACTAAAGCGCTTGGCTCTGCCCTGCAGGCCTACCTCGGACTCTTGGAATTGTTGTCAGCCCGCGGGAAGTATGACGAGTTCTGTGTGCCCATGGTCATGGTCCCAGCCACTGTCTCCAACAATGTGACTGGCTCAGATCTCAGCATTGGGGCAGACACAGCTTTGAACGCCATCACTGATGTAAGTGAGGGCGGGGTTAGCCAGCGTAGAGACCCTGTCACACACAGGATCATGGCCAACCAGCCAGCCAGCCAGCCAACCACTCACACAGTAATGGAGGAAACCATGACCATTACTCTGGCTACTTGCGTCTGCTCTCCAGGTTGCAGAGTTAGAGAGTTGCACTACAGACAGAGACATTACAGCATCAACTGTGCTATAAACTTGGTAGATACAGTTCCATTGTGACTGACACGTTGGCCATGTTGCAGTCTATGATGGCCAAAAGGGCTCTTCCTTTCATGTGTTATAAACAAGGAGGATGACAGCCAGCCAGACTACATGTCTGTATTATACAGGATCTTCCATTTATCAGTCAGTCAGTCAGTCCTAGCCTGCCAGGTGTGACTGGTGGAGCATCAAGCTGAGCTGTTGGCACCCAGGTAAGTGAGGGACAACATGGGGGCACGCTGGGTCGCCCCTGTGTATCTCTGCCCCCATGTTAGCTCCGCCCACTCCTCTCATCCTTCGACTGCTTGCACCTGCCCCAATCAGTCCACCCCCTCCCCTCCCCCCCTCACCCCACCTCACCATCTAAGGTGAGTTGTTAACAATGTTCAGACTTGACACTGCTTAATAACACTAACTCTAGCTCCTTCCACTAACTTCAAGTGACTACACTTTACAGATTTAAGTGTGGACAGACTAACTACATTTCTAACAAAATCACCACTTTACTTTTACACTTTGACTACTTTTTTCTTTAGTTTTACTCTAGTGTATGTTTTCCAGAATATTCTCAGTCTTTGGTCACATCATCGCAGTTCAGTTTGCCATAATGGGCTCCTTCCCCAAACTGGATTTCTAGCGTAGAGAGAGACAGCGGTTTCTTTCGGTATGTTCGTGTTCAATCATGTTAAACATGTCAAGTCTGGGCCTTGGTTTGGTCTTCATCTCCCACCCTTCATCCCCGTCCCCGTCCTCGACCCGAGCCGTCCTCAGCCGATGGACTGGCTCTGTGCCTGCCCTGTCCTGCCTGCTGTCCTGTGTCTGGCCTCTGGCTGGTGAACGCACCGCGCTCAAGCAGTGGCGCTACGTTTGAGCTGCCATGCAAGACAGACCCAGGCTACTAATGGCTTTGTTTCCCAACTTGGATTTGCTCGCGTAGAGAGAGACAGCGTTTTCTGTCGGTAATGCTTCGTCGTTCGAATCATCGTTTAAACATGTCAAGTGCCTGCCCTTGGATTCGCGTCTCATCTCCACCCGGTTTTTTAGACCTTTCTATCCCCGTCCCCGGTCCTCGACCCGAGCCGTCCTCAGCCGATGGACTGGCTCTGTGCCTGCCCTGTCCTGCCTGCTGTCCTGTGTCTGGCCTCTGGCTGGTGAACGCACCGCGCTCAAGCAGTGGCGCTACGTTTGAGCGCATGTCAAGCACACAAAAACACACCCATCCACACACCGTCACCAATGTCTGTTTATGGCAACGTGACCCCCCCCCCCCCCGTCCTATCCTACATCTATACCCCCCAGTTTCTGTTGGGGTTTTTTCCTCTCTCTCTTCTCTCTTTCCTGTCCACCTCCCTTCTTTGACTCTCTTCCTTCCTCCTAACCACCACCCCCTGTCCTTCCTGCCAAAGGGAAGCCTAAAGCCACTATCACACGGAAAGAGCCAGAACGGGCAGAGTACTCTCCTAAACGGGCAGGTTGTCTCTCTCTGTCCTGAAGGGCGCCCTCCAGTGGTTCTAACGTGTTTGTACCTCCGCCCGCTTCAGGCACTAGAGTGTCTGCTACAGCTGCACGAGGCTCGGGGCAGCTATGAGGAGTTTTGCATCCCGATGTGTATGCTGCCTGCCACCATTAGTAACAATGTACCCGGCACTGACCTTAGTATTGGTGCCGATACGGCACTCAATGCCATCGTAGAGGTAAGAGAGAACCTACCGATCCCTCCCTCCTCCTCCCTCCCTCCCCCCCTCCCCCCTCTTCAACCCACACTGTGAAAATGAACCAAATAGAAACCTGAAATGGTACCAATAGAATTCTTGTTCCCTAGCACCAGTTCAATAAGAATATTGTTGGCTACCGGTAGACAAACTCAACGTTCTAAATGCTTCCTGGGTTGTGATGTTTACCAGTGTGTCTGCTCTTTATACTCCCACAGGGTCAAGTCTCTCTGGTGAATACAGCCTTTTAGAATACAAACAGGACCACTTTATTGAATTTATCAAACGGTTCATCGGTTGTATTTTAAACGGCAGGAAGTGATTGAGGAAGTCAAGGTTTTCACAGGATGTTAAAACTGAGAACTGACATTTTTTTGCAGGCTATAGTCCCCTTCAGGTTATACGTTAAAGTAGGTAGTTTAATAAGATGAATATTTTAGATTTATGTTCCACACTTATGCGTAAATCTGCTGTAGACCTCAGGTTATGCAACGACTTTCCTTTCCCCCTCAGATAACTCTTGATACGCTGACTTTGCGCGTGTGTGTGTGGTGTGTGTGTGTGTGTCAGACATGTGACCGCATCAAGCAGTCTGCCAGTGGCACCAAGCGTCGCGTGTTCATCATCGAGACCATGGGTGGTTACTGTGGTTACCTGGCCAGCGTGGGGGGGCTAGCGGCAGGGGCGGATGCTGCCTATATCTACGAAGAGCCTTTCGACATCAGAGACCTGCAGGTGAGATCTACCAACAATGGGGACATTTTTTAAACATCTTCGAATTCACCTCTAAAATTGAAATGGTACTTCAGTATTTCAGGTTTTTTTTAATGTGATCCAAAAAAGTAAGGTTGAAGCTTCAGAAATGCAGGATTGATTGTATTTTGAGGGGTGGTGGAAGAGGGGCAAATGCAGTTGTGGATAAACTTTTTTAAAATTATTATTAGTATGTAATTCTTCTTTTAAAACATGTCAGTGCTTTGCTTGTTTAGCAGATGACTACAGTACAGTGCCATGTTGGCCTTTAGTGGTGATCTTGTGTTCATAACTCTTTCACTATTCAGTCCAATGTTGAACACTTGACAGAGAAGATGAAGACCAGCATTCAGAGAGGACTCGTCCTTAGGTAATGGATGACCAGCTTTACCCTCTGTTTTAGGATTATTCACCATCACAATTCTGTGGTCAAGAAGACGATTGAAGCATGTCTGACTCCATCTAAAGAAAACGCACCCAGTTCATGCCAGCCTGAGATCTTTTGATCCTGATCAAATGACTAGTCAGATTTCTAGTTTTTCAAAGGATTCCTTCTGACAGAGGCAGATCCTGATCATCCGTTCCATTCAGTGGAGATCAGAAGTCCATATCGTCCTTAGATCAGACAGATGGTCAGTTTGATTCTCAACCCCTGAGACAAAGTTTCTTGTAAGCTGTCAGAAATATCAACTCTGCTTCCCAGATCCCAGCCCACTGAGAGAACATTATTGAATACAAAATGATCTCATGCTTCTTTCTGTTTTCACATTTTACAACCCTGACAGTCTTCTTTTCTCAATCTTGACCTCACCTTCACTTGTCCGTGCGCTGTGTTCCAGGAACGAGAACAGCAATGAGAACTACACCACAGACTTCATCTACCAGCTGTACTCGGAGGAGGGCAGAGGTGTGTTTGACTGCAGGAAGAACGTCCTGGGTCACATGCAGCAGGTAGGAAACTTCATGGAAAAACTGTTACACCTTATGGAGAGACAGTTTCCTAAAAGAGAGTTCTGGCTGTCCCAATGTGAGGACAGCACCACATCCCAGATGCACATATGATGACATCCCCATGTCCCAGATGGACATGTTTAACATGTGATAACAGTGCCACATCCCAGATGGACATGTTTAACATGTGAGGACAGCACCACATCTCAGATGGACTTATATAGCACTTGGAAGAGCACCTGTTTGTTGGGAGTGAATGAATCTTTGGGTCCGTTCACACACGGACGCTGTTTGTTGGGCGTGAATGAATCTTTGGGTCCGTTCACACACGGACGCTGTTTGTTGGGAGTGAATGAATCTTTGGTCCGTTCACACACGGATGCCTCCTGCTCGTCTTCTCAGGGAGGGGCCCCATCCCCGTTTGACCGCAACTTCGGGACCAAGATCTCGGCCAAAGCCATGCAGTGGCTCTCCAAGAAGCTGAACGAGACCTTCAGACAAGGTAGAGTGAGCCTGTGTGCTGTGTAGTGATGGGCAGCCTTCCCTTCCCTGCTGAGATGTTAGTGAAGCAAGAGAGCTCTCCTGGATCCGTCATGGAGCCAATCATTACAGTAGCAGTCCTCAAGAGGGCGCTCAACCTAACTGAATTCAATACGCAGCATCCTGAACATGCTAAAGACTATACTAATATATCCTAATCGTAATTCTATATAGGCGTTTCACTATATGAAAATACTAACGTTCATTGTGGCGCTTGTATTAGTATTGTTATTATTACTAAGACAAATAGGATCACAGGAAGATTATGGTGTGGAATTCAGTCCTAAAACACCTTTTTTTGCATGAACACATACTTACAGACTACAGGTATACAATTTAAATCTCTTTTTGTTTTGTGTCTCATTTGCTGTGCACATGGATGACATAAGACGAAGGTAAATATCTGTTCAGTGCTACTGGCTCCATGACCTCCACATAGACATGTAGCTAGCATTGCGTAGCTAGCCCTGTGTGCTGTTAAGCTTGCTGTTGGAGCTTCATGTTACAGTGATAAGTGCCGCCCCCTGTATTTCAGCTGTTTCAACGCTTTCAATGTTAGCTAGAAACCTTATTGTCACGTCTTTTGTGTGTCAGACTGTGAGTCAGAGAGTGAGTGGATGGATGAGTCAGAGAGTGAGTGGATGGATGAGTCAGAGAGTGAGTCAGTGAGTCAGTGAGTGAGTCAGAGTGCGTCAGTCAGAGACTTAGTGAGTCTGTCAGTCAGAGTGAATCTCTTTTCAGTGAGGACTAGAGATCCAGTCATGAAAGTCCAGTGCATGAGTTGAGGTGTTCAGTGGCGTAATCTTAAGCTGTTGTTGCTCCCCGGGTAGAGTGTTTGCAACAGAGCGAACAGCTGCTGTTGTGGGCATTGCGGCGTCGAGCGCTTAGTGTTTCTGAGCAGGTGGTGCAGCTTAGAGACGAAACCGACTTTGTGTATGTTACCTAACAGCGCTGTGTTCGTTTCATCTTTCACCACAGAGTACCCACCACACACACACCACGGCACACACACACTTATATTCCCTTCAGACTACTCATGTAAGGCCTGTCAGCATTCTCAACTTCACATGCATAAAATGTCTTGAGCCTGCAGGTATTTTGGCACTCTATACACTAGGAGATTGCATCAACGTTACGCAAGGTAGGTTAATTTAGTTTCCCACATGTCCACCCTTGCTAACCAGACACTCTTTCTGTTCACTCCTTTTCTCTATTGCTGAGCACTATCCTCCTTTCTCCCTTCCATTCCTGTCACTCTTTCTCCACACCGCTTACTCATTTTTGCCACCTCCTCCTCTCGCCTCTGATCTCTCTTCTGCAAGTCCTCTTGTCACTGTTCTCTCTCTTCCGTCATCTCAGTTCTTACTGCTCCCTCCTGTACTGCCTTGCTTCCTATCTCCACTTCCGTCACTCCTCTCCCTCCTCATTCCTCCGTCAGAGTGGGCCTGTCACCCTTCTCTTCCTACATCTCATTCTGTCACTCCCTCTCCTATTCTCACACCTTCTCTCTCCCACTCCCTCCTTCACTCTTCCTTCTCCTCTGTCACCTCGCCTCGCTCTTCCTCATCCTAAATTTCTGTCAACTCCTCTACCTTCTCTCACCATCATCCTTCTCCTCACCTGCTGCCTCCTCCCTCTCCTTTTATCCTCTCTCCTCTCCTCTGTCACCTCCTCCTGTCCTTCCCCTCTCCTCTCCTCATCTCCACTTCCTGTTCTCCTCGACTGTAACTGTTCCCTCCAGTCACTCATCTCCGCCACAGGATCCCTAAGGAGCAGTGGTGGCTGAAGCTGCGGCCGCTGATGAAGATCCTGGCCAAGTACAAGACCAGCTACGACGTGTCCGACTCGGGGCAGCTGGAACACGTGGTCAGGATCCGGCCCAAGGATTCGGACGTCTCTGTGTGAGACCTCCTCCCTTCCCCCTCCACCACCAGGGCAGCCTGTCTGTCTGCGTTTAAGAGCACCAATCACAGCATCTCACCCTCTGTACGGTCAACCCTGCTAAAGCCCCTCGTGTTCCTGTCTGGCGTCTTGCAAGACGTCGCCCGTCTCCTTCTTCTCCCTCCAAGGGCGCTGTAGTCGGGACTGTCGACTCCTGCTGGAGTTCTAACAGCCAGCCTCCAGTTAGTGTTTGCTGTGAGTGTTTCATGTGAATGCACACACATTCTGTCTCTCTCTTTCTCTACCTCTGGTGTCTTCTCTCTCTCTCTCTCTCTCACACACACTTTCTCTTGTTTTTGTCTTAAATTTGTTTTCAAGACTTGGTTGTTGAGATTGTGTATCTGACCTGTGGGGAGCTGCTTAGGACTGTCGCAAGAGACTAGACGCTCTCTTACTCTAGCTTCTCCTAGGACTGCCCAGAGACTAGACGCTCTATTACTCTAGCTTCTCCTAGGACAGCCCAGAGACTAGACGCTCTCTTACTCTAGCTTCTCCTAGGACTGCCCAGAGACTAGACGCTCTCTTACTCTAGCTTCTCCTAGGACTGCCCAGAGACTAGACGCTCTCTTTCTCTAGCTTCTCCTAGGACTGCCCAGAGACTAGACGCTCTCTTACTCTAGCTTCTCCTAGGACTGCCCAGAGACTAGACGCTCTCTTACTCTAGCTTCTCCTAGGACAGCCCAGAGACTAGACGCTCTCTTACTCTAGCTTCTCCTAGGACAGCCCAGAGACTAGACGCTCTCTTACTCTAGCTTCTCCTAGGACAGCCCAGAGACTAGACGCTCTCTTACTCTAGCTTCTCCTAGGACAGCCCAGAGACTAGACGCTCTATTACTCTAACTGCTCCAGTGTTAGGATGAGCATGTTGCATATGTGGGAGTCGGAACGAATACGAATGAATAGTTAGACACTTTGGCATTTAGCCTGCTCAACCCTTGGACATGTAGGTACCAATACAAGTGTTAGTCATGTAATGCACCATTCATTTAAATTAAAATGTGTAAGCCTAACATTTCCCACCGAATAAACGTAATATATAAAGTCAACACCAGTCGGGGTCATTCTGTCAGTTACGTTGATTTAAGTAAGCAGTTAAACACTTATCTAATTACACATGTGGGGAAAACATACCATATGTGGACATGTACAAAGATGGAATACCATTTTCACCATTAACAAGACATTTCTCTGAAAATTACCTTGAAGGCTAGCCAGGGAATCCATATGTCTCGCCTACAAGAGGAGGGGCTTATTTTGTGTTGAAAGGCCTGTCAATCAAACGTGAAAGCATTGCCAATCAAACTTGAGCCGAAGGAAAACGTGGACATTCAGTCAAGATTATTATTTTTTTTAATGTTCATAAAATCGGTTCCTGTAGCTTGAACGGTTCTTCACATGGCAGAATATAGTTCAGCAGGATGCAGTTCCTTCTGCTGCCACAGGATGGTAACCAAGTTCCACCCATGTTTGAGTCTAGGAACCTGCAGGCAAGTTATGAAGCCACCTGCAGTTTCACAGACTGATGTGTCCAGTACAATACCATTGCATGGCAAGTTTTTAATCGGAGTGAAACCTAACAATGAATTAATGTTACCATTTAGAGAAATAATTCTATATTCCCATGTGTGTTGAATGTGGTTACGTATATTTTGCCCAGTTTGACTAAACCTGAATTCTTAGTATAACAGCAGTCTTGGGTTCCAGGAACAGAATAACCGTTTGACCCATCAGATTCAGTATCTGTCAGATATCCCAGATATAACCAGTTGCATGCACCGTCTCATCGCACTAATAATTACAACAAAAAAGAAAATCTTATTTCATCCCATCGTTTGGTTTTCTTCCTGACCTCAGACAGAGCTGTTTGGTTTTCACAGGAGGATCTTCTACGTTGCTTCTCTCTCCCAGAGCAGAAAATTAGCAAATCCAATAATTTGGGTTGATTTAAGAATGCAGAGGGGGGGACTTGCAGGGTCATATGCACATAGGTAATCAATAGTAATTACCATTTCATTTCTTCCTCTTTCTCTTTTTTGAAATCACATGCGCGATGGATCTCATCGGCCTGATTAAGGGTTGCAAATGAAAGGCTAGTCTCAAGCGCCCATCAGAGGCTAAACCTGTGCTTGGCAACTTTGTCTTCATTTAATAGCGCATTGTCTTTAGACAAGGGTGCAATTATAAGTCCACACTGAATCACTGAAATGGGCCGCTAAATTGACCTTTTAGATTAAAAGCGCATCTATCCCTCCCCCTCTTCTTTCGTTGAGTCTGTTCACTTGAGTTTTAAGAGAGAAAATGAATCGCATTGGTTGATATTCCATTGCTTTACACAGCGAATACCTTTTAGTGTTCAAATAAATTAGCATAAAGGTATTGTGATAACAATAGTAACGAGAGCCAATAAATCTCTGCTTGGGTTTATTGAAAAACCAATATTTTGCTTTCAAATAAATCTTGAACATGTGACACTTGGAGAATGAATATTTATGAACGAATAAATCCATGCAAAAATAAACTGAACGCAATCGAGAGGCCTGGAGAGGAGGTGGGGGGGACACACACACATACAATGAAAATACACTTTGTCCTGTGGGTGTATAGATATGAAAGGTCTACTACAGCGTATCTCCACTTTAGAATTCTATACTTCGACTCTGTGGCTAACTAAGATTGAAAAACCGCGCTCCAGTGAAGCTGCTCATTTCAGAACTACATGCAGTCATCTTAGTCTAAGCCTTCACTGAAGGGAGTTTGAGATTTTCGCTCGCCACGGAATTGCGTAAGAAGCATTGTATCTTCGAAAAACACCAAGCAACGAGTTCAACTGTAATTTAGAATTCTCACAAGTCACTGGACGAGGGAGGACTTTTAAATCAGAACTGCTTTGCCAATTAGAACTTTCATGGAGGCATAGAAAGCAAAGCTGTTTTCCATTAGTCTAACGCTCACCTCCTAGGCCTCCATTCATCCTTAACTTAGATATACTTACAGTAGGTCTGATCTTTTTGTTTGCGATTATCCTCTGTGTCTCTCTCTTCTCTTTCTCGCTCACTCTCTTTCTTACACGGTTCATAACACCAGACAGATTTAAGAAATCGTATTTGAGCTCTAATGACGTTCGCTCTGCATCATTTCGAATGGTAATCTCTGGAAGAAAGCGACTTTCTCTGTGTGTCTTTATTTACTCGTTTGTGTGTGATGAATGGGGCAGAGCGCAGTAAACGACACCGGTCCCGTTATGCTCTGAATTGAACCAAAGGGTGAGGATCTGCACGTGGCAGTGAGCTTGGAGACCTAGCTTCACTTTGATGTATTGGTGTTAATATCTTCCCGACATTTCTCAAGACAGGTTTTCATCGCCCGATTCATCCATACTGTTGGCCCCAGTGATGAACGACTCCGCACATTTATTCTCCCTTCCTTCTTCTTGCCTTTTGGCGGAGGAATTAAAAATAAATAAAAATTGTGGGTGTGTGCAACTGTGTGTTGCATGTGAGCAAGTCGCTGAGCGAGCAAGCATGTGTGTGTGTGTGTGTTTGAGGAAAAGGTGGAAGGAGAGACGAAGTGTGAGAGTGTGCGTGCGTGCGTGTATGTGTGTGTGTTTGTCTTCGCATACCCTCCCACGCGAGCGCCACCCAGCGTGGCACGCTGCGACGGAATCGACGTTAATTTGACAGAGTGCTCGCTAACATGTGAAGTCACTCGTGGTTCATAAGAATATTATAAAGTGGGCGTTAGCATGCGTGGCCTGTCAGTTGTAGTATATGTCGGACATTTCTTTTCAGGGAGGAGGCTAGCCCAGTGACATTGTCCGGAGGCCGTGAGCTCATCCGGCGTCTCCGCACAACAAGAAGAACCTCATTCCATTGACCTCGCGTCCTTCACTGTGACACGCTGAAACTGACCCCGGCAGTAGGACGCGCTCGGAGGATGTGTTGCAACAACAGTCCTATTCAGCATTCTTTCAACAGCCAAGTTTCATAGCAAGTGAGAAGTGGTGATGCTGGTTGAACTTTGCAATGCGAGACGCGAACACTGAAAACCGAACTGATACGTATCGACAACCCCAGGAGGAGAATGCAGGGAGCGGCTTGATGCGCCGATAACATCGTCCTCGGTAAAAAGAAAAAAAAAAAGCTGTACGAGCGACTTACAACTCACTCCAGCCGTGGATGTGACGCCAAGCAGCTTGAAGTATTGTCACGGGGGGATTGGGCCAAAGGCCATTAAATGTTCCCCATTAACACTAATCAAAAAGCACTTTGCCAGATAAGACCCCTCAGGGTCGCCCCACCACCTGCCCCCATCCTTCTTCTGTAAATATTGACCAGGCTTAACAAGGTGCCACAAGCGCTAACCATGAGGGTGATAGAGGGACGGACGGGGGCCTTCTAATCGTTCGGGGTAAAAAGTCGGAATGGACGAGGTGAGAAGACGTTCAGGAACTTGGAAGAGGGTTTGAGCTACCTCCTCCCCTCCCCCCCTCCACCCCCCCTCCAACCCCCCCCTCACCCCCCCCCCCATCCCCCCTCCACACCCTCTCCCCACCGCCACCACCTCCCCTCTCTTATCTCTCTTAATCACTGGGATTTAGGCGTTGTGCTGAGCAGAACTCATGAAAGATGCAGTTATGCAGATCTGCGGCGGGCGAGCGAGTGCCACCCATGGCGGAGGGTGATGTGGTGGCGTGCGGAGAAGGCTTCGCCGTAGTCCTCCGCATGTCTCCTCATGTCTGGCCTTCACCCCCCCCCCCACCACCACCACCATGGCCCCCCACCATGGCCTCTGGTGGGCCATCAGGGAGGGCTTCTCGGAGACAGCTGTCCCATCACATCCAGACCTTAGCATGTGCCTTGCCTTGGTTCTCTTATCGCAGGACGGAACGACAGCGTTCGGGTCACGGGGCTTCTGTGAAGGGAAGTAGAAGCTCTACGTCCTGTGCACAAGCACACTGTTCTTTTTTCAACGATGGATCGAATGCTTAAAGGAGGATCATGTTGCCTGAAAGAGAATAACGTCTTCAGGCTCATAATCCTGATTTACATCCTCTCACACACGCATCATCTCGACTTGGTTCCAGCGATGGTATCTTGATATTCCTGTGTGTGAGCTCAAGTTGTAAGCTTGAGTACCCTTTGTGGTGGCGTTCAAAACTCTTGGAACTTGTTCAGTTCTCAACGAGAGAGAGAGGAGAGAGAGGAGAGAGAGAGAGAGAGAGAGAGAGAGAGAGGAGAGAGAGAGAGAGAGACACTTCCCCTTTTTATTGAGATCCATTCCACCATTGTGCATTCTGTTACCCCATCATGGTAAATTCAATAATGAATTCAAGGCTTTATACAAAGGCAGATGAAGGCATATTTGAACAATCAAAGAGGAGAGCATTCCCCAAATTAATTTTCATCTCCGGGGTTCATGCATATTTAATACTGAGCGTCTCGAATATCACAGGGTAATGCAATCCCAGCATGCAAGGAGTCTGGAGAAAATAAACGTCCGCGATCGTTGTCACGAGCAATAACTCTCCGCTGAGGCCGGGAAACAAAATAGCCAGCAAGCCTTGATGAGGGCGCGGGGAGAGTGTGGAGCCGTCAGGGAGCGATGAGGTTAAACATGGAGGAATGATGGTCCCCTGCTCACCGAGCTGCTGTCTGTGCTTCGTAGGGACGGGCAGGATGTGATGAGTGACTGACACCAGTTGACAAGCCTGGTCGACGACATCCCAGCCCAGTCTGTCTCCCCCCTGCCTGCCTCCCTCCAGCTTACCTCCCCCTAGTCTGCCTCCCCCAGTCTGTCTCCCTCCAGCCATGTAAACACCTCACAGCATCAGCATGCACAGACGCACGCACAGACACATGCGCACTCACTCACTCACTCACTCACTCATTCACACAGACATGCATACACAGACACTCACTCACTCACACACATACACTCACTTACAGACACACACACATACACTCACAGACACACAGGCACACACTCACTCACTCACACACACATGGGTTCACAAAGAAGCAGACACACCCAAAAGCACAAACACACAAACAGCAGACAGACTCACAAAGCACCTCAGCCATGGATAGCTGGCATGCACATTATTACAGGTGTGACAATGAAATCGACGTGAATTAACATTCAAATGGAAATGTGGTCTTATACCTCTGTGCATTTTGTGTGAAGGGATTTGTCTTGAAACCAGTCTCAACACTAAAAGTACGTGTTTACCTTTTGCGGTGTGCTTGGTGTGTATTCATCCTATGTGTGAAAAATGAGGCATGAAACATCGTTGTCATGCTGAACAGAATTTTAATTACAGCACCGTCGTCTCCCTCCCCGAGAGCAAAGTCCCAATTGGTCTGAAATAACAGCAGGAGAAAAAAAACTGTCTGAGAGAGAGACAGCACCATTAACACAGGAGCTATCAGGAGCACTGTAAAAGCCATATCAACGCACAATTAACAAAGACAGAAAAAACCTATTTCTGGCCCACTCCAATGAGGAAAAGGGAAAAATGCCAATCAGTACCTTCCTTGGGAATCCCCTCTGGAATATTAAAGCAGTCGAATGAAAGGAGGAACAGGTTTTTTTCTTTTTAAGAGCCTTTTCATTTGCATTTGAAATGTGTGTTGTTTCAGGGTTTGAAACATTTTATTTTCTTTTAATTGAGACAACGATTACAGGAGGAGGAAGAGAGGTACTGAAGCAGGAACAGTGATGTCAGAAGAGTCTGCAGGAGTCTGCAGGATAAGCTGCCCCCCCCCCATTACACCCCGGCCCCCCCTTTACAACCCAATGCCCCCCCCATGCCTCTCATACCCCCACAACTTCCTGATACCCGGTGGGTTTTGATTGGCTGAGGATCTGAACTTAAGAGCTAAGGGGCCCTGATCTTAATAGTCGTGTTGATTAGCCATGTCTGCCCTCCTGCCAGCCCTCCCTCATCCTTATCGTGCTCCTACTCTGCTGTGATCATTGACAGCTAAGAGCTGGAGGAACAGCTCACAAGTGTATGCCTGGACATTCCCTCTCCCCTGCCCCCCCTGCCCACCTCCCCCCCTGCCCACCTCCCTCCCCCCCCTCCCCCCCACCACCAACACCCAAAGATTTGACAACATGGCTTGTTTTATTTCCCTGCAGCCACATTGAGTCGTAACGATGTGTAAAAATAACACGGGGGCGTGGTGGGCTGGGGTGGGGTGGGGGCTGGGGGGGGGGTATTTTCGTGTTTGAACCGACTGGTTGGATTTTTTCTCCCATCAGTCCCAGGTGGGCTGTTTGTCGGGGCATTATTGCCCTGACACGTTAACAAGTGTGGAGACATTTACGAACGGTGACCCTAACCCCAGAGGGTTGGCAGTTTGGGAGCGTCGGAAACTACTATTTATTCTCCCAATCATCGAGGCTGAGGGTGAGGATGGGGGTGAGGGCGAGGGTGGCGTGGGGTAAGTGAGGGTAGGGGTGAAGGTGAGGGTAAGGGTGGGTTGAGGGTGAGAGAGAGAGTGGGGATGAGGGTGGAAATGAAGGTAGGAGTGAGTGAGGGAGAGAGAGAGTAGGGGTGAGGATGGGCTAGCAGTATCTAAAAGAGTGTCTGGCATGCCAATGAATGTACTGGTTGCATGTTTGATCATGGTGCAGGGGTGCAGTGGTGTTCAGGGGGGAGGGGAGGAGGGGGGGGGGGGGGGGGGGGGGGGGGTTCGTCAGGGCTGTTGACCAGACCGTGTGGTCCAAGCTGAAACGAGCTGACATTCTGCAGATGGGAGCAGGCGGTTAATCTTTAGGGTCGAGCGTAAAAACACAGAGCATAAATCCCTATTATGACAAGAGTAAATCATTCCTTTCAAATTGGATCGCAGCCGCTACTTATTAACCCCTGAATCCCCAGAACCATCGATTCAGAGTACAGGTCGTTACCATGTGTTCCAGCAAGCAGTAAAACGAAGAGGTGTTGTAACCAATCAGTCGCCCTGTACGATTCATTAAGGTGTAATTTGGTGAACTGTGTTCCTCGTAAATCACACCAGGGTGTTGCTGTAGTCGCTTGCTGTAGCTGTCGTTCATCGTTAGGAAGCTCTGCTGCCTGATGGGAAGACACAGGCAGATGATGGAGTCTAGACGTGGAACACACCGCTGGACCACCGGGAGCAGACAGGAGCAGTGATCTCAGACCAACTTGTCTTTCTACACACCTCTCAGGATTAAAGCTTCTGCCTGTGTGTGTACGAGTGTGTGTGTGTGTGTGTGTGTGCGCAAGTGTGTATTTGTGTGTGTGCCCGAGTGTATGTTTGTGTGTGTCTGCAAGTGTGTATTTGTGTGTGTGCGTGACTCTGTGTTTGTGTGCGAGTGTGTTTTTGTGCCTAGTTTGTGTTGTGTAATGTTGTGCCTAGTTTGTGTTGTGTAATGTTGTGCCTAGTTTGTGTTGTGTAATGTTGTGCCTAGTTTGTGTTGTGTAATGTTGTGCCTAGTTTGTGTTGTGTAATGTTGTGCCTAGTTTGTGTTGTGTAATGTTGTGCCTAGTTTGTGTTGTGTAATGTTGTGCCTAGTTTGTGTTGTGCTGTGTTGTGCTGTGTAGTGCTGTGTGTGTGCTGTATGGCTGTGTGTTGGTGTCTGTGTGTATGTGTGCCTATGTCTGTGTGTGTATGCTTGTGTCTGTGTGTGCGTGCTTGTGTCTGTGCATGTGTGCCCGTGGTCTGGCTGTGTGTGTGTTGGCGTGTTTTACAGTTGCTCTTTGTCTGAGTGTGTTCGTGGTGTGTGTGATGCGCGTTGGCGTGTGCGAGTGGCATGTGTGTGTGTCCGCTGTGTGTGTGTCTGTGTTGTGCATGTGACGGTGCGTGTGACGGGGCATTTGTGCTGGCTGTGTTGTGGTGTGGCGTGTGTGTGTGTGCATGCGTGCGTGTGAGTGCATGTGAGCGTGCTGGTGTGTCTACACATGTATATTGTGTGTGTGTGTACATAAACGTGGGCTTCAATGAGTGTGTGTGTGTCAGTAAATGGGAGGTGAGTGTGTGTGTGTGCGTGAGTGTGTGTGGGTGTGTGTGCATGCGTGCTTGTGCCCTGTGAGGTGCCATGTGTGTGTATGGGTGTGGGTGTGAGCATGGGTGTGTGTGCACGTGAGTGTCTGTGTATGTGTCTGTACGTGTGTGTGTCTGTGTGGGTGTGTGTGTGTGATGCCGTGCGTGGTGAGTGCATGTGTGTGGGTGGCGTGTGCGTCTGGTGCGTTATCATGCATGTAATGCTTGTGTGTGTCCGTGTGTGTGTGTGTGTGCCTTCAGGCAGGTAGCAGTTTGATCTCCTTCAGAAGTCATCCATGTGTAAAGGAGAGACATCTTAGAAAGGCACTGGTAAAAGCTTATGCTGCTATTGATGTCACTCTGGCTGCTACTCTTCCACTCACAGAAACGAGGCAGCCAGGCACTCAGAAAACAGAGGGAACTCACACACACAGAGAGAGAGACAGAACTGCACCAGTCAACAGAGATAGTCCCTGTGTTGGACTGTTCTGAGCTAAAAATCATGTGGAATGTATTGAGGGGCAGCGTGAGAATTAGCAAGTAACGCAACCTGCTGTTCACCCCAGAATGTGATCATCTGGCACAATACAGGAAGAAAAAAAAAGGATAAGACAGAGAATTCGAGGAACACAATTAAAAGATCTAACATTTTCCGATACTTCAAATCTTTCATCTAATCTAGTGCCAGCTCTTTTTATCCCTGCGTTTCCATGGAAACAAGTCAAGATAGGGTAGGGGAGATGAGGGCGTGTGAGCGGGATGGGAGGGGGGGGGCGGCAGTGTGTGTGTGGGGGGCTGTATTTGGGAAGTGGAGGATGGGGGTGAGGATGTGGAGGTGAGGATTTACTGTCAGAATGAAGAAAAGGTGTCAGGGAGTTGAATCCTCTCTCTCTCTTCTGCTCTCTCTTTCTCACTCCCTCTTTCTCTCTCTCTCTTTCACACTCTCTCTTTCTCTCTCTCCTCCTCTTTCTCTCTTGTTCTCTCTCCTCCTCGTTCTCTCTTGTTCTCTCTCTTCCTCTCTCTTTGCCTCTCTCCTCCTCTCTCTCTTCCCTCTCTTCCTCTCTCTCCTCACAGTCCTCTGTCCTTAAACACAGATTCCTTTGCATAGGTATGTATCATTCCACATGCTGTTAACTACCTTCTAGTGAACTATTCCCTGAGTGAAGCTTCCATACGTTACAGTGGTGAATTCCTCCTCAGCAGTTGACATCTGACTCCCCCAAAAATGTTTTTCCTGTCATTGAACTCTTGTTGTACCCTCAGCCATGTAACCTTCACAATCAGAGAGCAAACATGGGGAAAGGTTGATACAAAGCCCACCGCGCAGTAATTAAAGATGACTACATTAAACGGTTTCATTTTGTCAAATGTGGTTGGTAATTTTGGGGAGATTTGTCACTAAATACTGTGGTTCCCTAATTAATTGGCACGGCAGCTTAACCGTCCATATTTGAAGCTGAGCTGAAGACGTCTTTCATGTCAGAGACGTGGGTCTTATTAACACGCCGGCCCCTGACACTTCATTCAGACCTCCTGCCTCCAGAAGGGTCTTCAGCTAAAAAATAAAAAAAATAAAAACTTCTGGATGACTTTTCACGGGGCTTGACAGACACAAGAGAGCCTTGCTAATTGGTTTGCTTTGAGATTCAGGCAAGTGGACTTTGCCACCGAACTGAACGTGGCATCCTTGACTGGTGTGCATGAAATTACCCCCACCAGCATGAGTAGCTAGAGTGAATTAGCTCAACTGCCTGCATCCACTCACAATCAAGTATATTCACTGCAGAGCTCTTTCGGCCAAATAAGTCTCTCTTGCACACACACACACACACACACACAACTCATTAAGCATCATGGTTGAAGGATAAGCAACCCAAGAGCTCCATCTGCGTGCGTTTAGCATTCATATCCAATCACGTTCGAGTCAGGCGCAGCAAACTCCAACAGTTTTCACTCCCAGTCGCGGGTTTTTTCCCTGCGTGAAATCCTCTGGGGCCGTGAGCACGTTCGTGGGAAACGGTGCTCTGTGTGTTTGACAGTAAGCATGTTTAATGCCTAACTGCTTGTAAGGAACGCTTGATTATGGGGATGCTTGTTGTAATGTGCTGAGGGTCTGGCTCCACCAGTGCGTCGCCCCCACAGCGTGAGCCCTGCCTGGGGATGTTGATGAGATGTCTGGCCCATCAGCACGGACCCCCTGAACTGGGAGACTGCTGACTGAGCAGGGATAGGTTTGCAGGGCCAGACACACACGCACACGCACACGCACACGCACACACACACACACATATACACACATACTCACACACACACACACACGCACATACACATACACACATACACACACATACAATTATACACACACAGATACACACACGGATACATACACACATACACATACACATACACACACATACACACACATACACACACACATAGACGCAAACACACATACACACACAGTCAGATCTTTCTGCATTTTTCCTGCACTTTTGAACATGCAGTCTAAACATCTGAGCTGGGAAGCAATAGTGTGTGTGTGTGTGTGTGTGTGTGTGTGTGTGTGTGTGTGTATGAGGGGGCTACTGTGTATTCAGATCAAGTTCAGCACAGTGTTAGTAAACAAGTCAATAAAAACCTTCAATCCTCACTTGGACAGACCAAATAAGAATTTCAGACAGTAGAAAGATACTTACCTATCAGCATCACATAGCTTGCTGTACGCAAAACCCTTTTGTTGGAACTTTATAGATTAACTTGTGTTCTAGACAAAATCAGAGAGTAGACATTCACTATAAATTAGTTTTTCAAAGGAATTTTCCGCTTTTTCACTCTAAACTTGCAGCAGATAAACAACATATAGAAAACAATGTTTGTATTGTGATTAATGTATTTCCATTTCACACACACACACACACAAAAACACATATTTTTACATGCAGGATCTAGGTAGCGCTACACGATTCATTTAGACTTTGAAAAAGGAAACTTTCTTCTACAGCGTAAGTCAAATCACCAGTCCTTAAAGCTCTTTGAACAGTCAGCTCAGATCCAACTGGAATTCACTGGGGAAAAAAACTGTAACATAACAGTTGTTTATTAAATTATACTCCCAGATACGTGCATTTTCAGTTCAGAAACCAAAACCAATCAGAGGATAATATTCCTTCTACAGGAACACACATCAGAGTAGTCGACTAGTCTATATCATTTTCATTGATTTTCATTAAGTGAATTGTGTCTGTACTGGAGGGCCAGCATTACTGTTGCTCCACCCCCTTATTGCGAAACATATCGTCGCTATGGAGACGAGGGGTCGGGGTGGGAGGGGGTGAGAGGGATTGTTAAAAAAGTGAGTGCATACACAGTCGTCCTTGGCATGTAATAGAAAACAAGGTCATTAGCCCTCCTGAGAAACTAAGAAGGAACGGAGCGACAAACGAGAGGAGGGGGTGACGGGCTGGGGACTAGGGGCGGAAGGGCCACTCCCCCCCTCCCCCTCGCCTCCCACACACCAACATGATTACACACAAACGACCTTTATCTGAAGCCAGTCTAATTGAATCATGTTGTAAAGTACATTGCAACGATGGCGATGATGACAATAATGATGAAAATTACTTTTATGACTGTACTAGCGGTAGCCGCAGTGGTGGCTGCGGAGATGTTAGTTGAAATTGCTGTTTAAATGTATAAACGGTGTCAGCGCTGGCGGTGGAAGGAGAATCCGAGGCGATGCGATCAGATGAATAATGCAGGAGCACGTTGGATGAAACAAGAGCGAAGTCGGTCCTAAAACAGAACCAAACCGGATGATTATTACTGACACGCGGTGAAAATGATCATTAAGGGGCCATCCGCAGACCATTAGTGATTGGGAACAAGCTCTCCTCCTCAAAGGTGCAGTAATAGGCGACGATCCGACCATGAGTTATTTTATTTTATTTTTTTACGTTGCAAAGTATTTTAAAAAAAGACTTCAAACAGCCACTCTGACTCAAAGTGCTTGGGTCTATTTGATGGCACACGAGGCTGCTGTGAAATGATTGACATAATCAAAATCAAAATAATTGCCACGGAAATAACGCTGCCAATCAAGCAATCATGTGCGTGCACGGAGCTTGGTAATTGGAAACACGGTGACTGGCAGTATCAGCATGCGCAGATGCTTAGTGACACCTGCTGTAAGCAAACCTTTCCCATTCGCTGGCTCAAATCAAAGGCCAACTCCAGGAACTACTTTATTCATAAAAAACGAATTATTAGGACCTGATGAATAAGGAGCGGAGAAATACGCAAAAAACAATCAAAAGATTCATGTGAAGTTACTCGGTCAGACGGGAGTGTGTTGTGAACATGGACACACACACACGCGGGCACACACAAAAGAACACACAAGCATATGGACGTAAGCGCTCAAACACAAACACACGCACGCACACACACTAAAAACTTAGCTGGAAATCATGTTTCCACAACGAGCCACATTAGCCTCAGGTTGACTCAACCGCAGGTCCCCCCCCCCTTTTTCTCTCTCTCTCTCTGCTGTGGTGATCCTACAGGAGTGCTTTGCTGCACACCAGCGTTTGTCTCAGTCTTCCACTTCCAACCCCAGGGCAGCCTGCAGTAATGGGCTGCCGAAAACAACATCGGGCGATTCTAATGAGAGTAACAAGGGTCTCCGGAGGAAGAGACGCACCAGAGCGGTGTGATTAGCCCCAGCAGGTACCTAGCAAAGGGAGGTGACCAATGGGTGAAGAGCTCTGGTTCTGACCGAGCTACAACATCATCAATGAATGTCTTACTCCTGTGTTTAAACAGTCCCCCCCTATGCTTCACCCTACTTGTAACTGTTATTCCCGCATCAAACTACAAACCTGTATTTTTCTGAAAAGGATTGTGGTAAACTGTGAAACACATGGCAGAGGTTGTTTTGAACAAGAGCTGAAAGGCGGGCAGCCTTTGGGTCTGGGGGAATTGTTGTTCGGTCAAATGGTTGTTGCTTGAGGCCTAACAAGCGAACATCTGTGCTCACTGCCAAACCACCTGTTTCTATAGTTTATGGGTCTTGAATCCTTAAAGATACTTTCTTTGAGATGCCGGTTGGTCGTTGAATATGTTTTCTTCTGCTCTATACCTCCCCAGCATCTCTGTGATTGCCCAGCGTCCTGGACATTATTTACGTGAGGCTGACGAGCAACATCCATGTCTAATACCGGCGTCTTCATCCCGCGCGCTCGCGTTTCAGGACTGCCGCTCCGAAGCGGCTGTCTGTAATCGCTCGGTCCGCCCTGCGGGACAGGCTTCTTCAGAGTCAGCGGGGGCTTTCATGTCTCCCCGTGCTCTTCAAGAAAGACTGACATTTCTCCAGTCAGCGAGCTCTCGGCAAAGGCAGAGCGCAGGGGGACAGAGAGAGAGAGAGCTTTGTTTTAACGCGTCTTCAGCCTTCTTGTCTGTTTCTGACCGTAAGCCGGCTGAACGGCGACTCACCTCCTCAACCGGCGGAGAGAGAAAAGCCAGTGACACACTTTTTTTTTCTAAACGGAGAAGGCATCGCCATGACAACCTGACACACCACGAATCGTTTCCTCCTTCTCTCACAATGAGGGGGAGAAATGACTTAGCATTTGAAAGGGTTTCGTAATTCCTTTATCTCTCTGACGATTAGACAGGATCCACGAAGCCATTGTTTTAGAATCTTTTTCAAATCTACCATTGAGCTTGCGTCTCTTGTTAACTGTGATGTATCTTCATTAGGAATATGAACAAAGCGTTCAAGTATTGCTGGTGTGATACCATTGTACATGTCTCTGTAGCACTTCAAGGTCCACTAACTGAAGTATTGCATGTTACAAGAACTACAGCCCTTGAAACAAGAACTCTACAGAGACAACTAGGCAAAGTTTGATACTATCTAATCTTTTCAAAAGGGAATGTGAGAATAGAATATTAATGTTGAAGTTATTTGGACAATGCTTGAGTGATTTACAGAAAAGATGAGTAAAACTACAAATGCACCAAAAATTCCATTCAGTTCACTTCCTTGAACAGCATTTGTCTATGCTTCTCAAATGATAATTTGACTTAAAAACTAATTTATGTGAATAATTAGACGTAATCGTATTAAATTATGCACTTAATGCTAATTTAACTATTAATATGATGTAAATGAAGACAGCCTTGACAATTCATAATTTACCAAACCTGATTAAAATGTATTGCTTAACTGCTGCAAAACTACATTTACGTGCATCAAAATGTGTGTTTACCCGTCTGTCATGCCCCCCCCCCCCCCCCCCTTCCATATTTACCTCCACCCCACCCCACACCACACCCACAGACAACACACACTCCCTCCCAACACAAAACTGAATGAATGTGGAAGACCTCGCTCCACACATGCTCTCTGAATAACCAACAGGAACACGGGTGGATGATGAGGTTTGTTTGTGCTGTTGTAATTATAACTTACACACAATGTACACGTAAACATAGTCATTAACTGTCATTCTTTCAGCGCCGGGCATAATTCAACCCCATCACCGGCTGTTCCGGTGCGGAGATGAGGAGTGGGATTGGTCACCGTGGCGACTGAATGAAAGGCGGGGAAAGGGGAGTTGTGACCTTTGTCGTTGAGTGGCAGAGCAGTTAGCCAAAGGTCACGCCAACGACACATTCGACATTACAAAGTAGCAGCCTGTGTGTTGGATGCATGTTCCAGATCTAGATGATCTCTGTGCTTGTATGTGTTTGTATGTGCTGTGCAAAAAAACACAGGTTGACAAAGGTGTTCAGAATGCTCCTCTGTGGCGTGGGCTGTTATATTGACGCGACACATTTTCCTACGCTGCCTTTGATTTGCCTCGTCCTTCAAAATCTGCAACCTTTCTGTAGAGTTGATACTCTTGCACTTGCAGGGTCTTTGTGTTAGCACTTCCTGTGTGTTTGTCTATAGGTGAGTGTGTGTGTGTGTGTGTGTGTGTGTGTGTGTGTGTGTGAGAGAGAGATAGAGAGAGAATGAGAGGAGAGAGTCAAACAGAGAGAGTGGAGAGAAAGAAACAGAGTGAGAGAAAGAGAGAGTGTGAGAGTGAAAGAGAGAGAGTGACAGAGAAAGAGACAGAGAGAGTGAGATAGAGCGTGAGAGAGACACAGAGTGAGACAGAGTGAGAGTGAGATAGAGCGTGAGAGAGACACAGAGTGAGACAGAGTGAGAGTGAGATAGAGCGAGAGAGACACAGAGTGAGACAGAGTGAGAGTGAGATAGAGCGTGAGAGAGACAGAGTGAGACAGAGTGAGAGTGAGATAGAGCGAGAGAGACACAGTGTGAGACAGAGTGAGAGTGAGATGGAGCGTGAGAGAGACGCAGAGTGAGAGTGAGATAGAGCGTGAGAGAGACAGAGTGAGACAGAGTGAGAGTGAGTTTGCATCCAGTGCCACTTGTTGACCTGTAGCCTTGGAAACCGTTGACACTCCTCCTCATCTTAGTATAATGACAGCAAGGCCAACCTTTATGATGAATTAATAATTGATGGAGTAATTGGCCCACCGGCCAATGGGCTGTAGATGACACAGACCCGTCCCTACGCCAGACGAATAGAGATATTATTCTGGACCTGAGGCCTGCAAAGGGCAATACAGCATATCAAATATTCACCATGCAGAACACACACACAATTATCCAGAGGCTTAATGAGGTTTACTTTGAAAACTACTCCTAAATGCAGCGGGCAGTGGGCAGTGGGCAAGGCTGCCGTCCACGGCTGACTGGGTCACCTTGAGAGAGGTTGGTCAACAGCCTGAATGCAGGCCGTCATCACAGAAGTATTAGAAATGATTCTCATCTCGGTTTGTAAATAGAATAACAGGAATGTGATTAAACTGGAAAACGTTTGAGGAGAGAGGTGACATTGCAGGTGAAGGAGTGAGTAAAGGATTGCCTCTCGGACGTGGACGGGAGATACTTTGTCTCCCTTTTTAGTTATTTTCTCTCCCATCCCTTCTCCCTCTCTTCCTCTCTCTTCCTCTCTCTCTTCCCTTCTCCCTCTCTTCTTCGCTCTCTCTCTTCCCTTCTCTCTCTTCCTCCCTCTCTCTCTTCCCTTCTCCCTCTTTTCCTCCATCTCTCTCTCTCTTCCTCTCTTTCTGTCTCTTCCTCTCTCTCTTCCCTGCTCTCTCTTCCTTACTCGCTCTCTCTTCCTCTCTCTCTCTTCCTCTCAGTCTCTGCCTCTCTCTCTTCCTCTCTTTCTGTCTCTTCCTCTCTCTCTTCCCTGCTCTCTCTTCCTCACTCGCTCTCTCTTCCTCTCTCTCTCTTCCTCTCAGTCTCTGCCTCTCTCTCTCTTCCTCTCAGTCTCTGCCTCTCTCTCTCTTCCTCTCTCTCTCTTCATCTCAGTCTCTGCCTCTCTCTCTTCCTCTCAGTCTCTTCCTCTCTCTCTCTTCCTCTCTCTCTCTTCCTCTCAGTCTCTGCCTCTCTCTCTTCCTCTCTCTCTCTTCCTCTCTCTTCCTCTCTCTCTCTTCCTCTCTCTCTCTTCCTCTCTTGCTGTCATCTCGGTTGATAAATGCATCCTGTCATCTTCCCTTAAATGCTACAGTGGTGTGCAGATCAACTTTGGACAGCGAGGCTTTGATATCCATTAAGACGTAATTATGTTAAAGATCTTGTATCTATTATTTGATGCTTAGCTGTGCAGGCAAATTGCAGCGAGGTCAAGCTCTAATCGAAGGCCTGCGGTTAGTGACTCTGAGTGCTCAGGAGGTTTCATAGTTGGTCTTTTTGAACACTAATGGTACGACATGATTGATGTGCTTTCAGATTTGAGCCTCAACATATGCTTTTTGCCCGTCAAGAAAGTTAGAAACACAGAGACGAGAGGGAGACAGAAAGAGACAAAGCGTGACAGACAGAGAGTGAGAGGGAGGTAGAGAAAGAAAGAGAGTGAGAGGGAGATAGACAGACAGACAGAGAGACAGACTGAGACAGACGGACAGACAGATGGCGAGACAGAAAGACAGACAGACAGACAGAGAATAAAAGAGACAGACAGACAGACAGACAGACAGACAGACAGACGGACAAACAGACAGATAGTGAGAGAGAGTAAAAGAGGGACAGCGAGCAACAAAGACTGACATACACAGAGTGACAGGGAAGGAGAGAGAGAGACCGAGTGAGAGGGGAGACAGAGACCCGCTCGGAGTAAAAGAGGAACGAGAGAGCGACCGCACGAGACGCACCACCCCCCCAGCAAGAACGACCACGCGCACCCCCGCACCCCCCACCACCGCCGCCCCCCCCCCGCCCCACCCCCCCCACCCCCCGCACGCCCCCGCCCCCCCCCTCCCGCCCCGACCACAGGCGACACGCGGCAGCGCACGCCACCCAGACCGCACCCCCCCCCCCCCCCCCCCCCGCCCCCCCCCCCACCCTACCCCTCCCCCGACCCCCCGCCCACCTCCCCCCGCCCCCCCCGCCCCCCAGATGCCCAAGAGAAATTACACAGCGTTGCGCCCCGGCACACATCCGACCCCCCCCCCCCTGAACTCGCCCCCCCACCCCCCGCCCGTCTCTACCATCGCCATGCACCACCCCCACCCTTACCGCCCCCCCCCGCCCCCCTCTGGCTCCCCCCCCCCCCCCCTCATTCCCCCAAATACCGCAGCCCCTCTCCGTATCCTCTAATGGTGAAACATGACATTTTTGCTACAAATTTGTCACCCAAAAAAAGTGCCTGTCCAGCTAATCTGATTAGAGTGGTTCAAGGTGGCTTGGCAATATGAAGGGGCGATTGGCAAGGGGGAACGCACGGGCGAGGGGAAAGGACCAGAAAGGTTTTCAAGTGGTTTTATATGGGATCCAAAGGTGGACCGCCTGGCGGAAGCGATGTCAACCATGTCAGGCCTGCAGTTCAACTACAGAACCGAGTCGTTTGTGAGCTGATTTTTATTCTTTTTCGCTGTTTGCGCCGCGTGGCATGGCAGCCCCTCCCCCACTCACTAGCCCCCTCATAAGGCCACCCTCCACTGCCCCCCTCCCCCCCACCAAAAACAGCCCCCCTCACAAGAAGCAACCCCTCGACTGCGCCCCCCCCCGTGCGGATACCAGCCCCAGCCTTTCCCCCCTCCACAGCCCCCCTCCCCCTCACAAAAGCCCCCCCCCTCTCACAGACCACCCCACCTCCTAATAGCTGGCCCCCTCCCCACAGCCCCCCACTCCCCCCTCACAGCCCCCTCCCCCCTCACTAGCCCCCCCTCACAAGCCCCCCTCATAGCCCCCTCACGAGCCCCCTCCACCACTGGGTCACACCAGCCCCCAGCCCCCTTCCCCAGCCCACCACCCTCCCCACGCAACCCAGCCCCCCCTCACAGCCCCCCCTCACACCCCCTCCACAAACCCCCCATCCCCCCCTCACCAAGCCACCCCCCCCCTCCTTACAACCCCCCTCCCCCCCCCCTCCCAGTCCCCCTGACCCCCTCACATTATTTGCTATTGTATTGTTTTCCATCTGAGAAAACATTCAGCGCTATTTTAATGCAACCCGTCAGGGCAGCCAGTCAGCAGCAGGTCTTTAACCCACAACTCTATGGTAACTTTTTTATTTCATGCTGCCATCTCTGAATCTGAAACAAATCCTTTTACCCTGTATTCGGAAGTCTCAAAAAGTAAAAATGGAATCGCTTTTAACAATATACGGGAACAAGAGAGGCATCAGAAGCTGTCATCGGAGGGAGAAAAAAAATGGAGCACTGTCCCTTTGAGTGTCGTCTGAAGTATCTCTGGTAGGGCAGATTGAATTCACCTCGCACGTGAGACAAGTTCAAATTTGCTCGAGTGCTGAGGAGAGGATGAGCAACCAACACTTTCGTTCAGAGGCCAATTTGATGCCCCCCCTCTCCCATCCTCCTCCTCTCCCCTCTTCCTCCTCCTCTCCCCTCCTCCTCCTCTCCCATCCTCCTCCTCTCCACTCCACCTCCTCCTCTTCCCTCCTCCTCTCCCCTCCTCTCCCCTCCCATCCTCCTCCTCTTCCCTCCTCCTCATTCTCTCCCCTCCTCATTCTCTCCCCTCCTCCTCATCCTCTCCCCTCCTCCTCTCCCCTCCCATCTCCTTACCAAGACACGCTCAGAAGGAGGCTCCCAAAAAAAGTGAAAGTGAACCTGAATCAAAGTGTTTTTCCTCCTGAATGCGACGGTAGCGGATCAAAACGAGGCAGGCCGAAACGTCAATAAAGAAATAAACAAGAGGAAATATAATTTGGTATCTTTGCAGGAAAAATGGCTGCTGATTGTGCATCTTGTCTAATTAGGGATTCTGGTGGGTGTGTTCGGCGACACGGGCCAGGTGGTCTCAGAAGGCCAGCCTGGAATCCAACTGTGACGAGAGCTCCGTCTGTTGCGGTCTGATTGGAGGGGGTTATAATTGGTGCGTCCTGATTGGATGGGGTTATAATTGGGTCTTTCTGATTGGATGAGTAACTATATCTAAGTCTTTCCGCTATGATAGAGAGACAGATGAGTGGGCCTGATGTGGAAGTACTACTGTCTTAAATACTTGGTAATGAAACAGTTGTTTCATATTATAGTCAATACAAATGGGTTTCACACTGCTTTGTGAGTCATCAGCTTGCTCTGATTGACAGCTCAGAGGTGTGGTATAGTTAAGCACAGACCTTGGAAAACACCAAGTCCCATTGCCCTGTTACTTCCCATCTCCACGACAGGACACAGGACGTTGCCCTGTTTCTTCCCATCTCCACGACAGGACACAGGACGTTGCCCTGTTTCTTCCCATCTCCACGACAGGACGCAGGACGTGTAAGACAGAGCTATGAATTCAATTTATGAGCCCAGAACAAAAGCTATCTGAAAACAAACAAGAACAATAGGAAGCTAATAGAGAGAACAGACCTAATCCACCTAAAACCTGGATCGGGCTCTTATTGACTTGCTGTCACGGTAATCCATATCATAACCATCTGGTAGACTGGTGAGAAACATGCAAGGCTCCTATTGGCTGAACATATCCTGTTAGGAAGCTAATAGGCTGTAGCCTGAAGGGGTCCACATAGTTGTAATTTAGAGGAGCACTGTCAAATCCACGCTGGGTGAATCCTAATTCTCCTATTGTGAGTTCTGAGAGTTCTATACAAGCCTTACCTTGAACTTAACTAGGCTGCAGTGAGCTTCTGGAACAATGCAGTCTCTGGATGCTAGCCTTTAGATATGTTACATAGAATGAGTGTCCATGAAAACACAAAGAAAATTCTTTTGGAGATCAAATGTCACTGGCTTGGCATATCTGAAGTGAGAGCGTGCCAGCGGCGTGGAGGGACAGACGGAGGGACACGCCAGCGTGTCAGACAGACATGGCTGATTTCTCTGGTCTTTCTGGTCGTGTCATTAAAAAAAAACAACAACCGCTGTTGGTCATAAAGAGAAGGCTGGAACACAGTCCAGAGTCTGTTGCCTTTGTGACTGCCACTGCTTTCACATAATAACCTTTCCAAGCCAAAACACAGCAGAGGTCAGTTACGGTCAGGAACCTCTAATAACCCTATTCAGCCCTGAGTCCCTAGTGAAGCCAGACTTTAGCCAGCCAGGGACTTAATGGAACCTGCTGACCCCCCCAATTCCAGTGTGACACTGACTGGAATAATGACAAACACAACAACTGTCTAGCTCTGTTTGTGTGTGTGTGGTGTATGTGTGTGTGTGTGGTGTGTGTGTGAGTTTGGTGTGTGTGTGTGGTGTGGTGTGGTGTGTGTGTGGTGTGTGTGTGTGTGTGTCTTTTTCTTCAGCTATATTAGTTTCCTCCCCAAACTCAGCCGACACACCAGCATTATCATGGCACACAGGATAGGTGCTTGCACGTCATGACAACCCACAAACACACACACTCAAATACACACAAACACACACACTCAAACACACACACACAAACACACACACAAACGCTCAAACGCACACACAAACGCTCAAACACACACAAACATCAACACAAACACACAAACAGAAACACAAACACACAAACATAAACACAGTTTAAACACCGTTCCTTGTTCTTGACCTTCTCCTTTCTTCTTTATTTGTAGTTCAAGGTCCCAGCTCCCTGTTTGGTTGAAATGTCTTTTTCGACTGACAACTTCCTGGTAAGGAAGTGCAGAGTGTAAACCAAGGCTCTGCTCCACAAAGCAGAAAAGAACAAAAAAATCCAACTCTGTTGTCTTCAAGGACCGTTTTCTTCCTTGGAAACACCAAACTTAAACAGTAGGATTAGTTGCAGTAGAAATAGTAGGATAAAAAGTTGCATTGACGATAACAGAGAATTCTGGTGACAGATTTCAGTCGACTGATGTGCACTTGACTATGCGATGACCGTTTGGGTCCTGTGTCATTATCCTCTGCTCTGTCAGGATGTTCAGGACTGTTCTGTTATGATGATCTCTTCATCGTCTACTTGTCTGATAACACAAGAGGACTGTAGAACCTGTGTGAAGCCTGACACTGGCGTGTCTCTGGGGAAGCTCACGTATCACCTGCTCTAGATGAGTAAATACATGACCTCATCACGGAGTCAGCTGAGCGCTGGATGTCCAGATGTGCCGCGTGTTTATCCAACGTGTGTACACACACACGCGTGCGCGCGCACATGCGCGAACGCACACCACACTGGAACACACACGCCCCCACGCAGAAACACACGCACTCACACACACCTCAGCCACACATGCCCGCAACTCACACACACTCACACACAACACACAACACACGCTATATTCACAATGTACATGCACGAATGCACACCACACACACAGTACACGCATGAACGCACACCACACTCACACACAGTACATGCACAAGAACACACCACACTCACACATACACACAGTACACGCACGACCGGACAAACACACGCACACACACACACAGTACATGCACAAATGCACACACCACACACACAGTACACACACCACACACACACACGCACACACACACACACAGTACACGCACAACCGCACAAACACACGCACGCGCGCAGCACAGGCACGTCTACACGCATGCTGAGAAGTGTCCACACTGGGAAGACTTACTGGGATGCAGGCTGTGTGTTGGCCCGTCCTTCGGGATGAGATTCATTTGGATCTCTTTAGCTTCTGGAAGAGGACGAGAAAAAAAAGCGAAGCCCGAGAAAAGCCCTGGGCGAAAGGGGAGAGCGTCTGAAGAGCAATGATCTGGGAAGCGTTCGGGACACACGGAGACCGACCCCTCAGAGACGCCAGGAATGAAGATGAAACTGTTTATCACCACAGCAATGTTATCGGGTTAGCTGGATAGATGAGCAGCCTCAACCCCTTATAAATAAAAGCTAAGAGGAATCCTCCTAGTTGGGCGACAGTATGGATCTGCACCCTAAACAGTCAACATCAGGCTCCAAGCCATCCCAGCTATCAATCACGGTCCCCCCCTGTAAATGCCAAGTCCGATAATTAATGATAGATTTACAGCGCTAGCCGCTAATGAAAGATTTACGCGGCGTAAAGGATACTTGGCAACAGATAGCCCGTAGCAGGCATCTGAAGTATGACAGAAGGCATCGCATCAATTTCTCGCAGGGAGACAGGAGCACATAATGGGCCGACAGTCAAGGCAATGACAATTGTAGGAGAGGGTAAAAAATGTGGTGTCGCCGGTCACTCGGTGACACGGGAGAGGAGACGCATCGCCGTGACAACGCAGACAGACGTTTAACCTTCAGACCCTCTCTCTCAGGCGAGCGAGGACAATGGATGCGGATTTCACAAACATGTTTAATTGCGTCTTGAGGTTATTCACGTCGTTCCGTCTCCCCGTCTCGCCGTCTCCGTTCTCCATATTCATTCTCTCTAACTTTATCAGCGTCTCCTCTCTCCCTCGCTCTCACTCTTTCTATCTTTCTCTCCATCTGTCTATCTTTTTCTCTTTATGACTCTTCAACTGTAATTCTTTCTTGTGCTTCTTCTCTTGGCTATTCTGGTGGGTGCGTCTCTCTCTCACTATAGCTTTTAATTCATTTCCTTTAAGAGCCATGTTCGAGTCTCGCTGGTGTCCAGGGGTCTGTGTTTTAAGTTTCGCAGGGTCGATCGGGATCCCATCTCGAGTAGTGTTTGTCTCTATGGCCCGATGCGCCTCGAGAAGTTTTGGGGGCGGGGTGATGGGAGGAGGAGTTGGTTAGTGATTGGGCGTGGAGAGGGAGATGGTTGAAGGGAGCGGGAGGGTAGTGCTGGAGGAGGGGTGAGAGGGGTGAGGTATGGAGAAGAAGCCGAGGGGGTGTGTGGGAGGGTGTTGGGCAGGCCAGGAAGGCGGCGCAGAGGAGCTGGGAGGGAGGGAGGGAGAGGGACAGAGACCTGGGATGTGGGAGAGAGTGACCCGAGGCGGTGTTATTGGGATGTTGTGTAGAGGGAGGGAGGGGAGAGGGAGCCGGGAGGGAGGGAGCCGGGAGGGAGGGAGGGAGGGACATGGATTTTGGAAGAGGATAAGGGTGAGGCTAGAACAACAAGGCTGCTTATCGCTCTGCGCTCTATTGAATTCAACACTGTGTTTCATTGATGTGATTTTCTGATATCAACTGTGCTGGCCGCCTTCAGTTCCTCTTATACCAAATAAGTAAACAATAGATGATGTATCTCATTAGGACGTTCCACCAGGGAAGAAAAGGACACAAATGGATTTCCAGCCTAAAAGGTTACAGGACTAAACAGTGGCTGGTCTCCATATAATAGCCTTCTTGCCTGCAGAAATATTTCATTAAGACTTCTACTTTTTGAGTAAACTCCGATCTCTCTCATAACCATTCTCTCAATATGTGACTTGCTAATAAGTGGCTAATAGGTCTACTGCATTGATTAGATAATACATTTTCATTTCTTAATCATCCTTTCAACTGTGTGGGGATTTTACACTGAAAAAAAGATGTGATCTGCTACAAAACACGTTTACAATTCTAATTCGAACTCCCATTTTCACATTGTATGTGCATACTAAGTAGTCTTGTTAAGACATTTCTGACAGAGCCAATTAATTATTCCTTATGTTAAATTAGAATTGGCCTTATCTTCAAATTACTCTTGAATTTATTATACCGCATTTGCTAATTTAAGTCTCCAATTTGAGTCTGTCCTTTCATAGTCGGGATACACATTTAGTCATCAGTGATTGTCCTTTCATGATAGATTTCACCGCTCATTTGTCACTTCCCCTCACCCCAGCGTTCATAGATTCAGTGTAATCTACTTACCTTCAAGTCCAGTTCAAAGGAAGATCCATAGAATTGACTAGCTTTCTTTTTATCCAACCTGTCTGCTTCCACGTTTGACTGTACATGGTGACTCCACTGTTTTAAATATGTGCTTATTATTAATGATAAAGGTGGTGTGTTCCAGATATTAAGTCTGGTGTTGAAGCTGTAAATTGCAGCCCCAGCATGTAACCTTAACCCATGTCAGGGTGGATCTGGGTCTGGCTTTGATGTAGGTGAAACAGGGCAATACCTTCATTTTTCAAACTCCTTTCATCTCTTAACAGTAACAACTGTTTTGTACCAGACCATCGCGTTCACTTTTACGTGGGACTGGTATGAAGTAGGAAGCTACAAACCATTCTTGGAGTGATCTTACAAAGCTGGGAAATTATCTTACAAACTAGGTTCTTCACAATATGTGATGTGGACATTGTAGATGGACTGTCTATGCAGACAGAAAAATGGAGTCTGAACACCGGTTGGAACAGTTGGCTCATTAAAAGTATATGAAAAAGTAAATGAAATATTTACTCCCATTCCACAGTAAATGTAGATGATGATAATGATAATGACTGTGTCTCTTTCTAATTTTGCTGCCTCGTTACTCAGTGAGGAAAGGCAGTCATTCCCAAACAATTTAATCTCAGAAATCAATCTATAGTCTCTCTTCTCTGTCAAAGACAATAAACACTGTCTCACTATTGTTTAACACGTCAGATGGAAATTATTAAAAATCTCTTATCAAAATAATAATGATGGAAAAAATGGTCACATTTTGGATTGAATAAATTGGCCTGTCCTTAGAGTCTGTGTGTGTAAGAGTGTGGGTGTATGTTTGTGAGAGTGTGTGTACGTGTCTGAGAGTGTGTGTGAGAGTGTGTGTGCGCGCTTGCTTGTGTGTGTGCTTGCTTGTATGTGTGTGTGTGTGTACATGCGTGTGTGTAATTTGCTTGTGTGTATATCTGTGCTTACGTGTATGCTTGTGTGTCTGTATGGGGTAGGTGCTAGGCTCTGTGTGTGTGTGCTTGTGTGTGTGAGATGTGTGTGTGTGGGCAGTGTGTGTGTGTAGGGGGAGCTGTGTGTGTGGACTGTGTGTGTGTGTGTGTATGTGGACTGTGAGTGTGTGTGTGTGTGTGTGTGTGTGTGTGTGTATGTGCACTCTGTGAGTGTGTGTGTATATGTGGACTCTGTGAGTGTGTGTGTGTGTGTGTATGTGTGTGTGTGTTTGTATGTAGACTCTGTGAGTGTGTGTGTGTATATGTGTACTCTGTGAGTGTGTACGCGTGTATGTGGACTGTGAGTGTGTGTGTGTGTGTGTATATGTGGACTCTGTGAGTTGTGTCTGCTTTAATAAAAGGAAGGTCAACGGCGGTCAGATAGGGCTGCATGCAGAGTTCCACTGTGTCTCAAGGTCGTTGACCTCCAGTTGACCTCCAGTTGACCTCCAGTTCAGGCTCATTTCCAAGTACCCCTCTGCCCTCACCCACCCCTTCCCTTCCACCCTGAAGGACAGCTCAATTTGTTCCGCTCTGTCATATTCTTTTCTGGATTGTTGCGTCAGTCTTACAACTTCGCACTAGTAGCTGGGCAGGAAATGAGATCAGGCATGATGTCAGAGAAGAAGGCAGGGCCAAAGAGGAGTAGGATAGACGGACAGGGAGTGCCGATTGGTCACAGTTTTATCAGTGAGGGCGCTGACTTGACTGTAAATACCTAAGTGTAATCAATGCATTGCTTACTGACAAACCACATCGTAAATGACTGACTCCGGTGTGTGGTGATGTCATGGCTGAACCATCTTGGTGTCATGACCTACTGGAAACCATCCATCCAAGGCAGGAGTGGCTTCCTGCCTTGTTTTTTTCATTTTGTTTCTGACATTTCGCAATCTGACCATTCAGCACTGTGTTGTCATGTGACTGCCAATCGGTCACCCCTTGTGTGTCTGTGTGTGTGTTGGTGAGATAGAGGGTTAGGAGAGGGAGAGACAGACAGAGGGAGAGGGAGAGACAGAGGGAGACACAGAGAGAGACAGTGAGATAGAGAGACAGACATAGACAGAGAGACACACATAGAGACACAGAGAGAGAGAGGGAGAGACACAGAGAGAGATACAAAGAGAGAGACGCAGAGAGAAAGACATAGAAAGACAGAGCGACAAAGAGAGTGACAGAGACACAGTGAGAGAGACACAGAGAGAGAGACACAGAGAGAGATACACAGAGAGAGAGACACAGAGAGAGAGACACAGAGAGAGAGAGACCTCCCCTCTCCCAACCTGATGTTGTTGAACAGAGCTGACCGTAAAGTGGTAGCCCCGACACACATTCCATTAGGCGGTAAATATTGACTCAGCACTAGAACAACTGGTTTCCATTGCAGGGCAAACAAAGCCATTGTTTGTCCGGCGGACCTGAATGGCTTGTGTTTGCAGATGAAGCTGAGGGCTGATAAGTGGGCAGTGGTGGACTCCTCAGGGGGTTCCTTTTCTCTCTGTTCCCTGCATCAACTGACCAGCTCACTTGACTGTAAACCAAGCGTCATGCGATGAGCCAGGGTTGTCTGGAGTAATTAAGAGGAGGCCACCTGAGTGCTTTGTTCTCTTCAGTACAATAGAGCTCACGCAGCAGACTGTCGACAGAGGGCAGACGACATAACTCAACACTGTCTGGAAACAAGGTTAATGGACACAGCTAAAAAAGAAAAGAGGGCAATGTTATCGCAAAGACATCCATTTCATTTAGGTGCTGTTGAAAAAGGGAAACATTTAAAAACGATGTATAATTCTTTTCTTTTTTTTTTGCGACTGTGTTAGTGCAGCGCAAACTGTTTTTCACCTCAATTCTAAAGCTCAGGGAAAAAAACAACAGTTTAATGACACAGAGGCTGGACAGTGAACAAAGATATGTGTATCATATATCCACAGAGCACCTGTACTAAGAACACCAAGGGTGTCTAATGAGTCAGATACTACTGCAGCCTACGCCCAAGTAAAGGCAAGGGGAATTTGACCTATGATCCTTATCCCAGATTGATTGGTGCACGGGTGGGGACATGTTTTAGGCCACACCCCTTGTTGTGAAAGCACACTGACGCCCACTTCCTGTTCCTGAACTATGTTTGACTAGGAGAGTCACCGCTATTACACAGGTGTCTCCCAAGTCATGGGTGTGTGTACAGTCGCAACACAGGCCCATTGTGAAAGAAATACCTGTAGCTTAATCCTCTGTCCTACTGCCTTGAATAATTGCAGTATTGCACATCTGCTATGCTGTGGTGAAACACCAGCATAGTTTGAAATTTGTATTCATATATGTGTAACTGCTACCTGCGTATGCTATGTGTGTGTGGAAGGAGGGGGTGGAGGTGTAATTATAATGTTCCTGACTGTGTTGTCTACCAGATGTTGGAAAGGGACTGCTCAGTCACTTGTTTATCGTTCCACTGTGTCTCTTGTTAAAAGAATGTGAGGTTGAAGGCTTTAATACTGGGCTCACAGAGACAGACTGCTGGATAATGAAAGTCAACCCTTCAAAACCCTGTGAGGCGCTAGGTTCCATTTATCTCTCTCTCTCTCACTCTCTCTCTCTCTCTCTCTCATGTTTCTCTCTCTCTCTCTGTCTCTCTCCCTCTCTCCCTTTCTCTCTCATGTTTCTCTCTCTCTCCCTCCGCTCGCCCCTTCTCCCTTCTCTCCCCTTTCCCTCTCCCCTCTCCCCTCCCTCCCTCCTCCCTCCCCCCTCCCTCCCTCCTCCCTCTTCCCCCTCTGCCTCCCTCTCTCCCCTCCTCTTCTCCCTCCCTCCCTCCCTCCCCCCGCCTCTCCCTCTCCCTCCCTCTCCTCCCCTCTCTCCCTCCCTCTCCCTTTCTCCTCTCTCTCCCTCTCTCCTCTCCCTCCCTCTCCCTTGTTCTCCCTCTCTCCCTCTCCCTCTGCTCTGCTCTCCCTCTCCTCCCTCTCCTCTCCTCTCTCCCTCTCCCTCCCTCTCCCTCTCCCTCGCTCCCTCTCCCTTTCTCTCTCCCCTTCCCTCTCCCCCTCTCCCTCCCTCCCTCTCCCTCTCTCCCTCTCCCTCTCTCCACAACTCACTGTGACTGCTCATTGGCATGCTGCGACAGGACAGGAACTGCATACAGTAACACCGCCGTCCGTGTGATAAGAGAGATCCTCGCTCTGACCTTTTCATTGTTCCGTTGGTAGCCCACGACGACGGCAGTTGGAGACCCTCCAAATTCAATATTTGATCCATAAACAAAGCATCCGTTGAGGTCGAGGTGTGTGATCTCCAGAGAGCGAAGGGGCCCTTCGATCTTGAAGAAACGGGAGGATGAAGAGGCGACGAGGTGGCTGAAAAAGTCCTCTTCTGAATGGCGTTACAGGCCTTCAGCTCTCACTCACACCGCAGCTAAATGTCAGCTTTTAGCATTCAGCTGAAAAAAGAGGAGCATCATTTGAATAATGTTTCTGTCAGCTGTTTGCCTCCATGTTCACCACTTTCCCCCCCTGGGAGAAATCTGCTACAATTTACTGCAACAGTGCTGCATGCATTTCGGCTCCCAATACACCATAGGAATGAACGAAAAGAAGAAATTTTACTGGGTCAGATTTCAAAGTGAACATCGATTTAATTTCCCGCTGTTTTTTGGGGTGTTTTTTTGTGGTGTGTGTTTTTTGGTGTGTCTATTTGATCGTATTTCCTTACGCAGTGCTTTGCGATTGAATATGATGGGCTTGCATGAAAATATCATTTCAAAGGCCACTGCTGCTATTGTGGCTGAATATCAATGCACATCCCTCAGATAATGATCCAAAGAGGTTCACGAGGGTGGAAAAGGTTAGTGCCTTAGGCAAGGTTTAATACCAGGCTGTATCTGCAGTGCAGGGGCGACCAGCACAAAGAGAGATCTGTCATGGATACGCTCTTTGTACACCGTAAAGTAGCCCCCTTTTTGTCAGATCTTAAGATATAAATAGACCGACATCATCCCGAACATTAGAGAGCGTGGACAGATCCGTACTGTGACAGCAACACTGTATGCGAAACATGATCGAAGCGGGAACCAACTTCAAAAGCATCGTTTGATTGACCATACTGTGAATTTTTAACGTGGTAAACATCTTACATCTACATTGGCTTGTTCAATGCCATTCTCTTCAGTGGCTCTCGAAGACCCAATCAGGTATGGATGACCACCAAGAGTTAGAAACTATTGTTGGAAAACTCTCTCATCTACAGACCATGGATCGCATTTCACAGACCACCACGTCTGCCCGGTAACAGTAATTATCTCCATGTCCACATGCAGTAGCAGAGACTGGGTAAGCGTCCAGCCCAGAAGGTGCGAGAACACTACACATATATATATAAATATATCTATATATAGATATATTTATATATATATAAATAAAAAAACATCTAGCATGTACTTGGTGGAAACCACCGTTATGTAATCCTTGTGTCAGGAGGGAGAGTACCCATGTTGCTTTATATATCATCCGTGCAACATGTCTGGGTCGTGCCAGAATGGACAGAACCTATTTAGCTCACGAAAGCGAGGCGTGGAATTTCAAGCAGACCACAGGGAGAGACAGGGCTGTGTCATTCACACGCAACTGAGACCTGTAGGGGGAAACCAGCAGACGTGACGCTGGGTACACTTGTGTCGAAAACATCCCTCTAAAGTTTTAGGGATTTCCCTGCAGCTGGTCTGATCACTCCGTCTCCCGGCAACATGATCGACTCAGACCAAATGAGTCTTTCTCTTAATTGGCTGTTTCTCTTTCTGTGGGCCTGTTGATGTACAGAAAGCAGGTCTTCAGTGTGTGTTGTACAGGGAATCAGCCAAAAGACTGGCATTAGCAGCGCTCGCCTTCTGATGCCCCATTCTGGAGTTCGATGGAAGGTTAGTTGACGGCAGTGCGGAGCTGAAATGGTGACAGGTATTTGGTGTGTCAGAGCATGTGGGATCACACACTGCTTAGATGTGATGCACTGCTCGCCAGTTCATCTCAGGCACCAGACTCTTGATGGAACATTCTTGGCAACACCCGAAACACAGTTAGAGAATCATGTGTGCCAAAAGTTAAAATGACAGGGCAAGTTGCCTCCTTGTGACTAACAACTTGACCTCCTCTCTCTCTCTCTCTCTCTCTCTCTCTCTCTCTCTCTCTCTCTCTCTCTCCTCTCTTTTCTTTCTTCTTTCTCTCTCAATGACTCTCTAAACAACTCTATCTCTCTCTCTTTCTCCCTCTCTCTCTCTCTCTCTCTCTCTAAGAACTCCCCTTCGTAATAACCGCACTCCTTTATTTTATCTATTCTCTTCTCCTCTCTCTCCTCTTTCTTCCCGCTCTCTCTCTCTCCTCTCTCTCTCTCTCTCTCCAAGACACTCCTCTCTCTTGAATAACGCACTTCTTTCTTCTTTCTTTTCTTGCTTTACTTTCTCCGTTCTCTCTCTCTCTCTCTCTCTCTCCCTCAAACATCCTCTCTTTTACAGAGTTCTAACCAAGAAGCATCATATTATTGTCCACAAGCCAGCACACTGAGTTTGCCTAATCCAAATTTCACACGTTCAATCTCCACAAGATCAGATTAAACTCTGCAATGGCATGTGGGTATTGTGTTGCACCAAAAAATGGAAATGGATTTTAATTGAAAGACGGGTAAATCTTTATTACTGTAACACATCACTATGGGCAGGTTTAATTTGATTATTTCAGTCAGAAGCAATGCCCACACACCTAACATATCCATGGCCCTGTGTGTTCAGAATGTATGTTGAGTCTCCATGGTTACGGAGATTAAATTAGGACAAGCACATGTTGGTATGCGTGTCTGGTATGTGCATCTATGATCCTGTTATCAGTACATGGGTTGGTTTTAATGTATAAATGTAAGTGAAAGGCACAGACAAGCCTTGTGGAGAGAACGACCGTAAATAAAAGGAACTCCTAATAAGTTAAGAACTAACCGTTCAAACGAATTCTAATGGGTCATGCTTGACGAATGACGTTTACAAGCTGCTGTCTCACCGGACTGGGTTTTTATTATTGAGTGGGCCGGGTTGTAAGGCTCTCCCTAACTTTGATGGGGGGAATCTAATGCATGGGTGTGCACTGATACAGATAGGGTTTCCAACCTCATTTATCTGTGTGTTATCTGGAGATAAAGGATAATATATACATCGTCGCAGTTATAAACATAAATCTTATCGCTGAATGCGCAGAGCCATGTTGTTTTCCTGTGGAGATGCTGGGGTAGTGTGGAGGAGGGGAGGTAGGGAGAAGAGGGAGGAGTTAAGAGGAGGAGAGAGGACAGAGGGGGCAAGAGAGATGGGAGAGGGCAAGAGAAGGTGAGGGAAGAGAGAAGGAGGAGGGTAGGGAGGAGGGAGGGAGGAGGAGAGAAGGAGGAGGGAGTATAGACGAGAGGGGTGGGAAGGAGGGAGGGGAAAAAAACACGGCCGTGATTTTTATACCCCCCAGCTGTAAAGGTTCTTCAGAACCATCCTCATCTGTGCATTCAATCGCCACCTGCATGGCATCAACAACAACAACACGGTACAGCACACAACGTTCGGGGTTGTCCTGGGGTATTTCTCAGTCAGTCGCCCATGAAGCAACAGTCACGGGCCGCATTCCTCCAGCGATGGGTGAGGACTTGATGTTCAGTTCCGAAATAAAACCAGAATAAAACAACAACACACACGGGCGTGTTAGACATTCCAACTGAATGAACTATTCTGGAAAGCGTCCAACGGGCTCCTCTGTCGCTGCCAGTTCAAACACAGATAGTACGCTCTGTATTGTCATGGTGATGCCCCTGGAAAAAATTTTTTTTTTGAAGATACAGTGTCACAGACAAGCTCTGTGTGGTTCAGAGACGAGCGGTTTATTACAGGATGATATGTGAGGCTGTGAGGTTATACGAGGGTGGGTTCAGAGGAGCAAGGACAGAAGTCGGGAGTGCTTAGCAAGTGGCGACACGTGGAGCGTAGGATGGAAAACAACAGTGTTCTGCGCGCTGTGAAGAGACACCACCAACACCATCAATAAAACTTGGGTGTAGAAACGGGCAAACAAGGAGAGTTGTTACTGGAAGTACGTTTAGACATGCACACGTCGTACAACATCAGCCTTTGGAATGAAAAACACTTAATACTGTTAATAAATGAGAGTATTCTACATTAAATTGGCGTTTACATGACACATATAAAAGTACTCTGTGTACTTGCAGTGAGCGCATAGAATACACTGGCTGTAAAACCAGCTGATTAGCCCGGATGCCTTAAATAAATCAGTCCTTGTGTTTTATGTTTAGATTCTCTTGTTCCATCGAAGCAGCATGAAAACTCTATAACGCAGACTTCTGCAAAGGATGATGGATCAATCATCACAGCACAGTGTTTTACACAGCTGCTTTCATTGGATCACTATAGCCAAGTCAAGTGCCCCTCCCAGGCCTCGCACTGATACACCACCCTGATACACCACCCTGATACATTACCCTGATACATTACCCTGATACATCACCCTGATACACCACCCTGATACACCACACTGATACACCACCCTGATACACCACCCTGGTACACCACCATGATACATTACCCTGATACATTACCCTGATACATCACCCTGATACACCACCCTGATACACCACCCTGGTACACCACACTGATACACCACCCTGATACACCACCCTGATACATCACCCTGATACACCACCCTGATACATTACCCTGATGCACCACCCTGATACACCACCCTGATGCACCACCCTGATACACCGCCCTGATACACCACTCTGATACATTACCCTGATACACCACCCTGATACACCACACTGATACACCACCCTAATACACCACCCTGATACACCACCCTGATACATTACCCTGATACACCACACTGATACACCACCCTATTACACCACCCTGATACATTACCCTGATACACCACCCTGGAGGCTGGTGTTGCACCAGCACGCTCTGCCCTGCCAAGAACGCAAGGAGCCCTTAGACAGCCTCGTCTGTTTCTGATCCTACTAGAAACATCCTCATGACACCGTGGATCTTAGAGGACAGGAAAGGCCTGCGGTTCTCACTGACACATGGTTAAAACACACACACGCACGCTTGCACACATGCATACACACACATGCATATGCATACACCTGCACACATATATACACACACCTGCACACACACACACATACATATACATACACTTGCACACACATGCACAAACACACACATCTGCACACACACACACACACATGCATATACATACACTTGCACACACACATGCACACACACACATCTATCTGCACAGGCTCACACACACACACGCACAACATACTAACACATCTCTTTCTATCCTCAGATGTGAATGCATGTGATTGTGTGGGCACTGTGCATCTTTTTACACAACGCCTGCATAGGTGTGCGCGCCTGTGAAAAGAGTTTGTGTCGCGTCATTCCGTCTCTTTCCCCTTCTGTCCTTCTCCTTCTGTCCTTCTCCTTCTGTCCTTCTCCTTCTGTCTTTCTCCTTCTGTCTTTCTCCTTCTGTCTTTCTCCTTCTGTCTTTCTCCTTCTGTCCTTCTCCTTCTGTCTTTCTCCTTCTGTCTTTCTCCTTCTGTCCTTCTCCTTCTGTCCTTCTCCTTCTGTCCTTCTCCTTCTGTCCTTCTCCTTCTGTCCTTCTCCTTTCCTTCTCCTTCTGTCCTTCTCCTTCTGTCTTTCTCCTTCTGTCCTTCTCCTTCTGTCCTTCTCCTTCTGTCCTTCTCCTTCTGTCCTTCTCTTCTGTCCTTCTCCTTTCCTTCTCCTTCTGTCTTTCTCCTTCTGTCCTTCTCCTTCTGTCCTTCTCCTTTCCTTCTCCTTCTGTCTTTCTCCTTCTGTCCTTCTCCTTCTGTCCTTCTCCTTCTGTCCTTCTCCTTTCCTTCTCCTTGTCTCCCTGTGGTCGTGTCTTTTTTTGGCTGGCATCAGAAGGAACAGACAGTTAGGGGCTGGTTGGTTCCCTGGTTGGCTGGCGTGCAGCAGGTACCTGGGGCGTGAGCACTGGATCACAGCCTGTGGTGGTCCACCGGACCTGGGGAACACACCCCAGACGTCACACCTCCACTCAACTCTCCGGCTTCTGATTAATTTAGCATTTCGCCCCAGTTGATTTATTTCTCTCTTAATTAATTGATGCATTCTTTCACTTGTATTGTACCCGGACTTGGGTTTTTCACAGTTCATCCCTGCCATCAATCACGTATCGAGAAAAGCATCGTCTCAGCAGAGTAATTTGATAATCAGCAGAGAGAGGAATACAAATCAGATTGAAATAAACGTTAATGCGAGTGATCCATCAGCATGGGTCGACTGCTGAAAACACAGTCGGACAAGCACCCGTGGAAAGATGAATTGATGGAATAACTGATTGATTTATCAGTGTGTTGGCTGATATGATGGTGGACTTTTGGACTACATCTTGCACATAAATGCAAATACAGACAAATTTGGGACGGTGTTTATCGTGAAGTAACTGTCGTTGTCACCAGGAACACCATGACACCTTTCCATGTGTGATGGTCAACAGCAGGTCCTCGATAGAATCGCAGTCGATTCCGGAACCTTCCGTCAGAACAAATCTTCAACCGTGTTTGACACAGGAGAGACTCACCTCGAACGCATCGTTCAAGCGCTCCGTTTCTACGGTGACGGGAGACGGAAGGTTCCGGCCCTGACGGACGTTGATTCTTCGGCAACAGAGGCGGGACTGAGGCGTCTGATCGTCCTAATGAAAGATTTATGAGTCTCTTCAGGTGGATACAAAGCTGAATGTCTTGTTTATTAATGGGCTGTGATTGGATCCATTAACTGCCTTGTGTAAACTAATCACCGTGTAATGCATGTTGTCATTTTACCCCTAACTGCCGATAATGTATTCCTCTCTCATCTCTGCAAATGTCATTATTTTCTCGTAGACTGGTGAAAAGACTGTTGCGTCAGGGGTAAGGACAGTTTTTTTCAGCCCAGCCTTTCAGTAAGCATATTTTGCCTTCGATTGACAGAAGAATATGGCATGCCCTCCCTGTCTTATGCATACAATATGGAAACACAGGCCAACACTGAAATAGACCTCCTTTCTCCAAGGATGAAAGGCAGCTAGTGCATGTAAGAAGTATACCATGCTGAGGGGAGGGAAAGAGAGAGGAATGATATCAATATGATACCTCAAGGGGATATTGAAGAGCCACACACACGCACACGCACATGTGGACTCATACACTCACATGCATGCACACTCACACACACACACACACACACGTGTGCACACACACACATACTCGCACAGTCGTTCTCAACATTGCACTTTGTGTGTTTGCCAAAACTGAAGCAATCTGAATATGCCACAGCGACGACAACAAAACAGCAAAAACAATCAAACGTCATCGATCAATAATGTCATTTAGAGCTGTAACAGCCAAATTGCGGTGATATTCTACACTATAATCTGATTTTGGTTAATGCAATTACAGCCAGACTGACCGCTTCAAAAGATCTCATGTCAGCACCGAATTACAAAGCTTTTACAATTTGTTCCGAGGACAGAACGCAGGACAGGAAGCAGGACAGGACATGGGGCAGGGCAGGACGCGGGACAGGACGCGGGACAGGAAGCAGGACAGGAAGCGGGACAGGAAGCAGGACAGGACGCGTGACAGGACGTGGGACAGGAAGCAGGACAGGACGCGGGACAGGAAGCAGGACAGAACGCAGGACAGGAAGCAGGACAGGAAGCAGGACAGGACGGAGGACAGGAAGCAGGACAGGAAGTGGGACAGGACACGGGACAGGAAGCAGGACAGGACGCGGGACAGGAAGTGGGACAGGACGCGGGATAGGACGCAGGACAGGAAGCAGGACAGGAAGCAGGACAGGACGGAGGACAGGAAGCAGGACAGGATGCAGGACAGGAAGCACGACAGGATGCAGGACAGGATGCAGGGGACTGTCCTCTTCAGGAGACACATCAGTCGTGGCGACATGGGAGGAAGGAGAGAGCAGAGCTGGGTAATGGTATATCTTAAGTATCCCTTTTCGCAAAGGGGGGACAGCCTCTGCACATTATGGTACCATGGATGAATTGTCTGACATCCCCGTCGGATGCCCCCCCACGCACCGTCTGAGATCAATTCTTCAAAAGCACGCCTGTTTCTGTCTCTCCCCTCTCCATCTCTATCCCACATCTCTCTCTCCCCTCCCGATCCTCCTCTCTCTCTCTATTCTCCTCTCTTCTTTCTCTCTTCCCGCTTTCTCTCTCCCCCCTCTCTCCTCTCCTCCCCGTTTTTCTCCTATCCCCCTCTCTCTCGTTTTCCGCACTCAAAAGTGATACTTGGAACACCTCGAAAATAAATCATGTCTGCTCCACTCTGTAAAGATCTCTCTCTTTCCGTCCCCTCTCATAAATCGTCTTATACCCCCGGATACTTCCCTCCCCCCCCTTAGCCTCTTTCTCGTATCTACACATTTTAGCGATCAGCTGTTGACCTCGAGATCGTCCAGTAATATCTATTCATCTACTCTCGTCCATAACTTCTCCTCTGTTCAGCTTATTATCACGTGCAAACTCTCTGCTCGTCTCTTGTTCTCCTATGAACAGACTGAGAGATTTTGAAATACGAAGTTGCACCATTGTAAGGCTTATGGAGTGATGATTATACCTAGGCTCGTATACACGATTAAACGATCAAATCAAGGCGGAGATTTAGTACAGCAGGACAGTTAATCTGTTGTTTGAAAAATTCCGCTCGACAGTCTCATTTGTATATCATGTTCTGCTGAGTAGATTCATGAGAGTTTGAACTGAAGTAAAGTATTGATAAGTTCATATTGACTTATAATAGTGTAATATTGGGGCATGTTATGACGACAGACACGTGGGCCTATTATGGTAAAATAAAACCTTCACACAGTGAAGTGACAGACCTAGGCATGTTGGTTTATGAATGCATGAGACTGAGTTCCAATGTTATTCAGGGTATGAGCAGACTTCTCCCAGTTTATCAGGGTTCTAACTACAAACGATTAATAAATCACTTTTAAATTCACAAACTGCAAAGGACTCAATCAAAGCCTTTGGGCACGCCATAAATATAAATTATAACAGATGAGCGGTTCAAAAAGCAATGTTTAGCTCATGGTGATAAAAGTGGATAGTTTTAATGAAACGATAAATCTGATGTTGGTATGTAAATTTTATTTTATCTTTCTGTTTTCCGTACAGGTCAACATAATCATTGTGCTCTGCTTCGCTAATGAAAAAAACATTCATTAGGCAGACAGACAGTGCCATCCTCATTAGTCTATAAATACTGTGACTGTGCCCTATTCTTTACTGGCAAGTTCACATAGAGGAAAGCACTTTAAAGTGCCAGTCGCATGGGAACTCCACTTCACAAAGGAGTTTTACATGGAAGGGAGGAGCGAGAGAGTAAGAGAGAGTAAGAGAGAGTGAGAGAAAGAGAGAAGGAGGAGAGAGAGAGAGAAAGAGGGAGTGACGAAGGAGAGAGAGCGAAAGAGTGAGGAAAAGAGAGTGAAGGAAGAGACAGGGAAAAGAGAGAAAAAGCGAGAGATGAAGAGAGTCAGAGGGAGATACGAGAGAACGCGTGCGCCAGAGAGAGAGAAAGCGGGAAGAGTAAGAGAGGTAGAGAAGAGAGAGAGAGAGTATAAAGAGAGCAGTGTAGTATGTTGGTTCGTTACATATCATTTAGAGTGGTGACAACAGTGGGCACCCCCTGCCGTGCCACTACAATGGCTGTTGTTTAGGAGTTGTGGTTAATGGACGCCTCTGCACATTCAATAATGTGCACTGCTTGCTGTATTCTTGTCAGAGTTAGGAAGGGGGGGGGGGGGTAGAAGGGGAGATTGCGAAGGGAGCAACATCTGCGATGTAAACACGTGGAAGGGTGCAGCCATCACAGAGGCTAAGCGCACCATTAATGAGGTCACGTCCACTGCTGACCCTCTTGTCTTTGAAGCCAAACAGATGAACTGGGAAACCTGTTGTTCTTCCTGCTAGGTTCAGCTCCAACCCAGGAGAACATGAAGGGTGACCGTTTGAACCCATGATATACGGAAACTTTACATACTTTGGAAAGGAAAACAACTGCATCTACCCCCCCCCCTTGTCAAAACACCTACACACATGCACACATTGTAATGACTCTACGGCCTGATCTTTTCTGCAAGCACCCCCCTTTTTTTGTTCTAGAACAGTAATTCTAAACACACCTGGAATCCCTTCCTTCCTTAATCAAGATTCCCACAGAACCAATCCACAATGCTGAAAGGCAGAGTCACAATGATGTAATTACTTTCCCAGGTTCCCAGGACTCTCTCTGAAAGGAGGGCGGGGAACACAGGACCATGGCTAAACACCAAAGCTGGTTCGGTGCTATTAAGAGCTGACTTGGAGAGCATGGCTCAGGATTACCTTGGTACATGATGTCATGGTACTTTCCACATGAGATAAGCACCACACACTTGTCCTTGGTATTGACCGAGGGATGTTTTTCATCCTCGAAAGTGTTCCAGGAGAGATATGAACAACAATTGAGTATCCTTTCTGAAGTCCTGCTTCACGGGTTTCATCGAGAAGATAATGCTAGTCTCAAATGTCCCCTTCAGCACAGCAGAGGGAGGTTAGGAGGTTTATGAGGTGAATCGCCCCCATGACACTTTTGTCCAAGAAACACCAGACTTCCTTTCGTTCAAACTATGATTTGAATCAAGAAGTGCTAGTCTGACGTGGCTCTGGCAGCCACTATGGCGGCTCGATGGGGAACACCTTGTTAGTTTCTCTAAGTAACATTTCACTTGAGGTTATGCTTTCAAAAACAGCCCTTGACCTTGTCGTCCACGCACACGTCTGGAAATCATCCGAACGAGGATGAGGCCAGCGTGGATTTAAAATGACACTGTGAAGCATGCTCAGGTCCAGATGACAGTCTCTGTGTTGTGATCGAAGTCAAAACATGACGAGGATAAGATGGAGAACAAGAACGATGCTGTTGCTTGAAGTGGACTGTTTTCTGGAAGCTTTTCTTTGTCATTTCAAGTATTTGTTGAGATTCGCAAGTCTTTCTCCGCTCTCCATGCATTCGCCCTCAGGCTCCCGGTGGAGTATGCCAGAGTAGGGTGCTTGTAGAATCAAGTGGATCAACAAACCAGGGCAGATATTTAGCATTCAAGACGCTCGCTCCTTCAGAGACTGGCCTAATTCTCACAATTAACTCGGTTCAACTTAACCCTTTTATCACCGCTGATTAACACATCATTTATTCATCGGTGGCAACAACAACAAAAAGCATGTAACATTCTCTCGCTTCCCCCGCCTCCTATTCCCGCAAATCAGAGGTGGCGTTCTCGCTAGCTGCGATGCTGAGACACAAGCCAGATTGGCTGGTGAGCCTTATTTTTTGGCTGTTAGGGTGATGGGGTGCAGGCGAGGCGTGGCAAAGAGGAGGGATTCGGTTCCCTTTGGAAACAGAGGGGGTTTTTGATGCAGTGCCATATCCTCTGAAGCTGGGAAGAGTAACAGCAGTAGCTCATTGTTTATGGATGTTCAAAAGTGGAGACTGCTGTTCTATAGATTGCCTCATAGGCCTACTGTGATTGTGTACCATTTTTTGAGTTTGTTCCCGTTTGCAAGGAAATTAGTTTTTTATTTCTAGATTGGCAGAATTATTCTAAGCAAAACAGCATGAAGGCCTAAGTTTTTTTGGACACGTTCATAGAGTCTCTGCAGGGCTAGACTAGTCTGCAACTAGTCTAGACTAGTCTAGTCTTAATGCAAGTGAATCACATTCTTGCCTTTGAGGGGATTTCACTAATCAGAAGTCCACTCTAAATTAAATCAAAATATCCAGCTTGGAATATTTATACTTTTTAATATTTTTCTTGATTACACACTCCATCAATTAAAAAAACAAGGGGGCACTGTGTTGAGGACATCTCCAGTATGGTACCTCCTCTGATTCTCTCAATCTGTTTTCTGAGGGGAATTTTCGTGGGCATTTCCCTTTGGAGTGTTGAACAGGAGGCCCAAAATAATGTGAACAGAACAGAACTGAATGGTCCCCTTTCCCCATTCTGAGTGCTCTTTTTGTGTGGCTGCCTATTAGTACCTAATTGAGAGTGTCCCAGGATAAGATGCACAAGAATGTCAGTTCTGTCCAAATCAGCCCCCAC
>BROE01000024.1:12393309-12416200 GCA_036571765.1 Plecoglossus altivelis
CCCCCCCTCCCCCCACACACACAACCACCCGCCCTCTTCACACCCCATTCATATACAAGCACCAAGTGGAGAATCATTGCATTTTTTGTCTTTTCTCCTTCTTTCCTTCTAATCTTCTCTCTCCTCTTCTCTCCTCTCCTCTCTCTTTACTCTCCTCCTTCTCTCTCCCCTCTACTCTCTCTTCACTCTCCTCCTTCTCTCTCTCCTCTTCTCTCTCTTCACTCTCCTCCTTCTGTCTCTCCTCTTCTCTCCTCTTCTCTCTCTTCACTCTCCTCCTTCTCTCTCCTCTTCTCTCTCTTCACTCTCCTCCTTCTCTTTCTCCACTTCCCTCTCCTCCATCTCTCTCCCCTCTTCTCTCTCCTCTGTTTTCCACTTTCCTCTCCCCTCTCCCCTGCTCCCCCTACCCTCTTCTCTCTCTTGGTCTCTCAGCGATGTGCTGATGATACAGTCGGTTTAAATGAATATTTAATTTGTTTGGAAAGGGAAGCTGAATTATTTGCTGTTGTTTTTTCTCTCGCTTTCTCTTCCTCGCGCCCTCTCTCCTCCCAGTACTGTTACATCTTTGTTCCATTCCCCCGACTTCATGTTTACTCACTTTCCGTTTGACGATCATTTGTAACAACTTCAAAACGCATTGGCACAGAATATACAGACAGATGTTCACCATGAAATATTTATTCTATAAATTGTAACCTGGATTCCTCAGTGCCTCCAAACTGGAGCCAACTCTTTTATTATTAATGATGAATGGGCATTTTTTGTGTCTACTTTTGATTTGTGAAATAGCTGTATGAGTAGGTTTGGTTGTTTTTTTTCATTTCTATGTATGCATGTTCGTATTGGGCGGGATCGGTGATGAATGATGTGGGAGAAAAAGCGCCAACTCAGTTCTGTATTCTCCAGCTAAATCTCCATCTGAAATCCATCTTTATCTCCTCTCCGATGATGATGACTGTCTCTTTAAAGACATGCAGGCATGGGGGGGCGTCTCTGCGGAGGGGGCCGGGGTGGTTAAGCCTGGCCAAGGCTCCAGGTTCCCTCCCACTGCTTTGACACATAAATAAAAGAGAATAATAATGTTCTCCGCATACACCAGCAGCATGTTAAAACAGCTGAAAGTGCCCTTTAAACGTCACTTAAAATATATAGAGAGAGAGACACACACAGACAGAGAGAGACAGACAGAGAGAGAGAGAGAGAGAGAGAGAGAGAGAGAGAGAGAGAGAGAGAGAGAGAGAGAGAAAGACATGGACGGAAGAAGAGAAGGAACTAGAGAATAATCCGTGTCTTTTTTTCCAGATCTAACCCTGGCCTTATCTCAGGCCATTGGGACTGCGGTTATCAGCATGGTTTTACCATGAACTTGATAAAACTACTGTTTCAGCTCAGTGGCAGGCTACTGCTGTCGGTGGGGGGGGGGAACCTTTCACTGGCGGAATGTTCCACTGAAAACAAGTTGGAGAAGAGTAGATCTACTGTCATCCAAAAACCTTGAAGGCTGAATGTGACGTGTTCAAGCGGAACCTACCTACGTATAAACAATACAGAGCTGTTTGTGCTCTAACCTCTCAACTGCCATCCAGCGACCGTCCCGTTTGTTTCGAATGCAAGCCGGTTTCTAAAGGAGTTTAAAGAAAAGGATTGTGGGAAATTCAGAGGATGTGATTAATTGGCATTCACGGAGGGGAACTGTGCTCCGTCTGCCCATCAGGGAGGCAGCGAGGCATGACAAGCATACCCTATCTCATAGGTTTCATTAGGCCAAGGCTACATGTGGCTAGCTATAAAACATTATGCTAAACAGCACTGATACGGCTGTCTGAGAATCTCAGAGACCTTTACACCCAAAACAAAACAACTGGATACGTACTCTCTGACTAAACAATACGCTGACACAAAGGTGTGTCATGCAAATAAGGAGGTTGAACGTACGGATTCTACAAGAGGTGAAAACGAAACTAAATACAGCACACGCTTTGATTAGATGATGAGAATCGATGAATGACTTTCATTATATTATTTATTGCGTAACTATAAAAAAGTGCATTCTTAATTTTCAAAAGTACCTTTCATTTATATCACAATCCATTAACGGTACGCTAAGCCCAAACAGGACCATTATTTCCAGTCACAACGTCACTAAATTAATTAAAAGATAAACGTCTCTTTTTGTGTGCTTGCCTGTGAACTGTGATTCCATGTTTAGAGATAATTATTTGTTTGCGAACAAACACGGCTTGTGTTTTTTCATGTTGGCTTTTGTCATTCGCTCCGAGTGGACGAATGAGACCCGGCTCAATGTGCGGTGGAAATCCACAAAGCCCCCATCCCTCCCTCCCTCTTCACAAAATAGAAGACCCACTTCTTGGAAATGAGAACGTGTCCGCGGCGGGTTGTCGGAGCGAACCGCAGCGGCACCGCGCCGGTGGTTAAACGCGGAGCGATCGAGCCAGCGGCATACGCGATCTTGATGACCTGTCATCGTGTTGCCCTCACAGAGAGGCGAACATCATCTCTCAAGAGGAGAAAGAGACTTGGGGCTTCGCTCAGTCTGGGCCTAATAATTCTAAACAAGGCATAAGTGTTGTTTGTCTCGCCTGAATGGCCTGTCCACATCGCTCGCTGGATGTGTTAGCGCCGAGAGTGCAGAGTTCATAGAATTGGAAATGCCATAATCAGACATGATACAGGTCTACAGGTATAAACTGAAACGGTGAAATTGTGAATGTGGAATGACTGCCCCCCCTCCCCCTACAGATCACAAGAAATACTTCTCGCAGCAAAGACCGAACTAACCAACAGATGCATGTTTTTGACTGTTGACGTATTGTTGGACAAGGAGCGGGACATATTTTGTGAGCGAGTGTGGGAATGCGTTCATTTAATCGTCACCCCTCCCTCTTTCAACGACTAAACGCCTAATTTTCATCCATACACATTTCTCATGCAAGCATGGGGAGGTGCATTCACAGCTACTGGGTGTTAATAATGTGCAATGCAAAACAATGATGTCACAGAGCTTGGCCTTCTATATGGGAGAGGCTCCCCCCTCTGTGATACAGTATGCTAATGTTCCCTACCCAAGTGTCAGATCCTGATCTGGTGGAGCCAGGCCAAGAAGCAGGGCAGCTCCCTCTGGGAGAGAGGGCTGAATGACATCCACAAGCAGCTCATCTTAACCCGGGAGAAAGGTGATAAGAGGAGGAGGAGGCGATGGGGGGGTGGGGGGTTGGAAGACGGGCGGGGTCTGCCAATTGGAGGCGACCATTCCGCGCTGGGAATGCATAGCAAACAAAAAACTTAAGGGGAGAACAATGGTGTCGCGGGGAGGCGTGGGCGGGGGTGTGATGTGTCTGCCCGTGGGCGCGGTTGTGACCTTTCGTTGTTGTACTAGAAATAGGCCCAGACAGTCGAAACTGTGTGGTCAGAGCGAACAATACAAACTAAGCAATAAAAGACAAATAGCGCCAAAGATTAGCAACCTGAGATCGCCTGCATAGCGATCTCATCTCCGGGCTTGTTCGGTCATGTCCCTCACGATTACTTCAGACTGTGGTCACTCAAGAGATGTACTATTAGCGTACACAGGAGAGAAACACCCGCAAACAAAAAGACACATCAACTGGCGGAGTGAAGAACATTAAAAAACCCTTTCCATTGCCGACCCGTCTAATGGCAAGTGGACTCTTTTTACTTGGTGGGAACTTCTCCACTTGTTTCGGGTCTTGTGGCTGATACTTGCGGTTTACGGAAAAACAAAGTGAGCCAGATGAGACAAAAAAAGAATACAGGGAATACACAAATCATTCTGTAAAGGATCCTTAATAATAATTATACCACGATTCCCAAGACGAAGCAATGCTAATGAAAAAACCTTGCTAACCGCCGTACTACAGCTTGATTGAATAAATGAGACGAGCACCGTCAACTGTCACCTCCACCCCAACTAGATCCCCCCAAAACGACTTCCCTCCCTCCCCCTCTCAGACTACCACCCCCAACCCCCTTTTATTCTGCTGGCATAAATTACAGGGACATTATTTACATGGCACCGTCAGAGGCATGTGGAGATTGTAAAATGTGACGGGGTCAAAGTGCCGTCCGCACCCTGTGAATTATGCGGCGAGCGCGCATGTTTAATCACATGAAGCAGAATATGGGTGAAGCAACGCACCTGACCTTCTCATGATTAAATGCTGAGGAACCTGTTGCAGGTACCGATACTGATGCAGCCTGACAGGGAAAAGACCACAGCCTCCGCCTCCGCCTTGCCCATTGACCCTCCATTCAACTCGTTCACGGCTACACACTAGCCATGCATCTACACACACTAGCCATGCGTCTACGCACGCTAGCCATGCGTCTACACACACCAGCCATGCGTCTACACACGCTAGCCATGCATCAACACACGCTAGCCATGCTTCTACACACACTAGCCATGCTTCTACACACGCTAGCCATGCGTCTACACACGCTAGCCATGCATCCACACACGCTAGCCATGCTTCTACACACGCTAGCCATGCATCTACACACACTAGCCATGCATCTACACACACTAGCCATGCGTCTACACACGCTAGCCATGCGCCTACACACACCAGCTATGCGTCTACACACGCTAGCCATGCGTCTACACACACCAGCCATGCGTCTACACACACTAGCCATACATCTACACACACTAGGCATGCACCACACTATGCACACTACACACACTACGCACACTACACACACACTATGCACACACTATGCACACTACACACACACTATGCAGACACTATGCACACTACACACACACTATGCACACTACACACACTATGCACACTACGCACACTACACACCACACACATCACTCACTGGCATGGTGATGGTGGGTTTGGTTTTAGCAGGTCGACCCCAATAAACGTGCGGCTGACACTTCCTGGGTTCCACAAGCGAAACTATATTTGGATCCCAGGTTCAACAGAATTCAATATCAAATATTTATTGGGTTTAGTTTGACAAAGTGTGCCATTTTTGACCTTAGTATAGAACAATCATCCATCCATTTTCTTCCGCTTATCAGGGGCCGGGTCGCGGGGCAGCAGTATGAGCAGGGAGGCCCACACTTCCTTCTCCACACACACCTCCTCCAGCTCCTCTGGGGGGATCCTGAGGCATTCCCAGGTTAGCCGAGAGACATAGTCCCTCCAGTGTGTCACCTCAGCTGGCTCCTCTCGACGTGGAGATGCATAGAATAATCAACATCCCCTAATACCTGAAGTAAAACCATGGCGATCACCTGTTTTCCAAGGCAGTAGAGATTTAACAACATACTTTCAACAGGTTTTCTACCACATAAATAAATGATGCATTTCTTAATACTCCTCAAAGTTGAGCTTTAGACAATAGAAATACAATGTCCCTATAAAGCCTAGTCAACCCATATACCCAAGCCGTCCTACATGCCTGCCTCTCTCCCAGCAGGCCCAAGGCAGTACTAAAAGGACGACTGCTTCCCAGAAAGTAGCACATTTCCATTAGCTTCAATGTCAATCCCAGGTTATGAAACCTTTTAACATGCTTAAGTGCAGTTTCTAAAACATTAAGCATTAGTATGTGAGAGAGGCTATAGCCAGGGCCAGAGTCATTTATATTTTACTACAGGATCCCTTGACCCACAGGCCTTGGCAGTGAAAGGAAACAATTGCTTGAATAATTGGAGGGGATGGTCTTCTCGTCCTATAAGACGCTCTTTTAATGTGAGGAGTAGATAACCTATCAGGTGAAAGTAGAAAGGCTATGCTCTGTCTCTCTTATCACTTTCTCTGTCATGTGAGGAGGCCTGTGAAGTCTGGCAGACAGAGGCACCTTCACAGGGGTGGGGTAGGGGGTGGGATGGGGGGGTTGAATTAGGCCAATTCCAGGAGCCTTGGTCAGACATATTTTTCTGTATGATTTAGATTTTGTGGCCCAGAGTTGAAACATAAAAGTTACTTGGCAGCGTCAAGTCCTACGTCTGTTTCCTGTAATGAAATGTAATCAGACCAGACCAGCCTAGACGCTTTCCTTGTGAGTGCATTTGTCATACTTCCGAAAAATAACAATGGATGATCCGCTATAAGTGTAAAGTAAAAATATTCACAACTGTGAAATTAAAAATACAAATTGTTCAGAGGTTTTCTCTCTCTGAGTCCCTCCCCCCATCCCTCCCTCCATCCCTCCCCCCCGTCCCTCCCTCCCTCTCCTCTCCGTGTAGCATAATAAGCTGAGAGGAGAGCAGTTGTCATGGTGATGAATGCAAATGTGTGGAGTTAACCTGGTGAAGGGACAGACAGTGAAGGTTTTGAAAGCGTCTCAGTCCTTGACACAAACTAATGAGGGTCCGTGTTCGCTCCAGGTGTACAGTTACTCTGTCCCTGATTGAAAATCACACCCTGTGACATCTAGGCTGTTTTAATAAAATACATCCATGTGCTTTTGATTATCGGAGGATATGTGAATAGAGTTGGAGCAGTTGATAGAATGTATTGTAATTACTCTCTGCCTCGGTTCGGTAGAGAAAATATGGCTTCAAGAATATGATTTTGTCCTTCATAATCGGTTTCATTTAATGGTATTATTCACCGTGATTGCATGGAAACACTTAGTAACCACAGACTTCTAACGCAGCCCAGTGGATGTAGCATAACAACAGCAGAACAGCGTTTAAAATGATGCGACTGTATGGAAATGCATGACATCAAGGAACATGACTGTGTAGAATTCCCTTGACAAGAGCAGAGTGGTGGGACAGAAACGCCATTACACCAGAGACCGTTAGAGCAAGAACCACTCACGAGCCTTCACCTCATCCTGACCGTTCGACCGCGTGGTCGAAAGGCTAACAGTGTTCTTCCCTCGTGTGCTCCACTAAATGGCTGGATGATATAAGACAGAGACTGGGACGGAAAATCTAATTACCTTGACAATTATGATTTTGACCAGATTTGACCCTGATTTGTATTCAAATGAAGTGATGGGAAACTTAAGCTCTCTTGATGAATTTACTGTTGGCAGTGAGTGAACATCAAACGAACTCCAAGTGGGGTGAAACGTCCAAATCAACACAAGGAGCCACGACATAATTTAGGTGCAGTTCTATGAAAGCATATGAAGCCATCTGTGACTATACAAATCCAATCCGATTTTCAACCGCCAACGTCGCACGTAATACAATTCCCTCACATTACTCTTCACTGATGTGACACTAGCATGGTAACACTACCGTCCTACTATTCACAGTTTAGAGACAGCCTTACGGATGTGATGCTCATTTTTGCATAAACCTATTTTCTAACCTACTGATCCATTTGTAGTGATGTCACCCCAGCTGTGTTCACTGCTGGCATTAAGCATGTTCGCCCGCGCCTCCGAAATTCCGTGACAAGGTCAGTCTTAGTAACACCCCCCCCCCCGGTGATGTTTGGCTGGTTACCCCCTGCTGTCCCTGACAATGCTTTTCCCCACACATCACTCCAGGTTCTCTTGCTTCTCTGTAGGAATCATCTCCCCCAAGAGTGTTGGGGCGTCTCAATTTTCAAACGATTCAAGACGCCTTTATAGTTTTCGTCGTGACGGAAAGTAATCTGCTTTGAAAGGAATGGGCTCTGCAACGCTGCCGAGCATTTTCTGGGCTAAAACGTCTAATCAGTCTCATCCTGCTTTCTGGACGGCATTCTAAGATCCTCTTCTCAGCCTGGAACTAATTGCAACATGGTAATTAGGTAAGGAATCCAATTTAGTAAGGGATTCAGTTAAGTAAATATGCATTATTTAATGAGTGTTTAATGACGGGGCAACCTTATCTGAGAGATGGTCGGAATACAGAGGATGATAACACTGGTGATGGTGATGAGTAGTAGGAATAAAAGTGTAGGGTAATAATAGTTCGATCATGCCCCGGATACGGACTGCGTGGGTACCATGGAGCTGACGCTTAGGCGGTGTGTGGTTGAGGAGCGTACCTGTTTGTTCCGCCAAGACACCCGCAGTCGGTGATATGGAAGCTAGCTAGTATAACGCAGAATGGGATGCTCATTGCGCTTTCCAGTTTATTCGGTATGAGATCAATCTACAGGTAAATGCAATGGCTAATGATGTCTCTCCTTCAGGATCCCATCCTGGCTTGCCCGATTTTCAAACATGACCAACCTAACTAAGGTCCTTTTATCGGGCTCATGTACATAAGCCAGGAGAGGGCGGAGGGAAGGGGGAGAAGAGAGAGAAAGGGAGGGAGGGAGAGGGAGAGAGAAAGGGAGGGAGAGGGAGAGCACGAGCGTGGGAGAGGGAGGAAGAGCAAGGGAGAGAAAGAGAGGAAGCGAGAGTTAAAGAGAGAAACTTGGGGAGAGAGAGATAAAGGGGTTATGAGCAAAGAGAGGGAGGGAGAGAGAGAGGGAGATAGAGAGAGGAAGCGGAAGAGAGTTAGAGAGACAGGGGGAGAGAGACAGGGGAGAGAGAGACAAGAGGAGAGCGAGACAGGGGGAGAGAGAGACGGGAGAGAAGAGAGAACGAGAGAGAGAGAGAGAGGAGAGAGACGGGGGGAGAGAGACAGGGGGACAAAAAAAGAGAGAGAAAGTGGGAGAGAGAGAGAGAGAGAGAGGGGGAGAGGAAGGGGGACAGAGACGTAGAGGGGGGGGGAGAAAAGCCCGACGCCCGTGTCGGCGCTTTCTGAGTAGGACCTGCATATGTGATGACTTGCAGTCTGGCTGGCTGAATGAATGAGGCTGTGAGCCTGATAACCTTCTCCTTCCTTATTATTTCCTTTCATTTAACTCTTTAGGTGCTTTCACCATCGCACTTTGCACTCGCGAGGGAAGGCAGTGCACAGAACGTGAAACCTGCCAAGATTTCGCGAAGCCATGGATGTCCGAAGCTACGAAGTCCCCCGCGTAATGCCACGCCCACAGCGATTATTGTTAAATGAATTTGTCCAATATTTCCATCTTTCTATCATACCAAGGGACGTAAATGCTAGACTGCGTAAGTTGAGACATTAGGTTTGGATAATCGTTACTCGTTCCAGCTGAAAACATCCTTTGAAACGTTAATGATGTTGGAGGTCACAACCTTTGGTCCAGGACGATTTCCCGGTACATTAGGATGAGCCATACATAACACATAGAAGTGATTGATTACTGCCCTCATAATCTTGCAGGTTTCACGCAAACGTGGGAAAAGTGTGACGCTCGAACGCACATTGAGACAGGCGAGGTTGGGCTGCCTTTTACGACTTGCATTACATCCATGAGCGCTCAGTCAACAGACGGTGGAGAGGAAAAGGTGAATCAGGGCTAAATGGAACAGCCATGTAACAGGTGAGTCCTATGAGGCTAACTCAAGGTTGTTAACAGAGAGGATAGGGTGGAAGGACTAATGGGTTATTGCTACGATCCTTTGGGAAACTTGAAACAATGGTCGAAAGAGGAAAAGATTTCCTGAAAACAATGGAAGGGAAATGCACAAGTTATTACGTAACCGTTCATTTAAAAAAAACACAAAAAAAAAAACCATTTTAAAAACATTGATGGAACGAGGGGCGAAACAGGTTTGGCTTCAGGACTATCTTGCAGCACGAGAGATTCTGGCCCTTTGCAATGTGTCTTGTATCTCGTCTATGCATTATGCAAGGTAGACGAGATGCGATTCCTCAGAGAACGCTTTACAAGTGGATTCCACGTTGGCTGCCTGCTAGATCAAGGACTATAACATGTGAAGACATAACATTCCTCCTCATTCTGCAGCTGGAAGGGCCCTCTAAAGTGAGCTTCATTAACAACGGAGCGTTGAACTTCAATTAAAACCAGAGGGCTTTTATTGAGAAATCAGAAAGGCGCTGGAAATGCCTGTGGTATCATTACAACCAAGGGACAAGGGAAAACGGCAGAAAGATACAACGTTTGTTGTGTGTTTTTGTTTTTTTGTTAGTTGGAAACTAAAGCAGCTCTTTTTAGTTTATCAACTATTTGGTGTTGTATTATTATTTGTGTCAAGTAGAGTAATTATCTAACAAGTGCATGAGCCTGTGATGCTAATTAAATGCCATAGGGCCATGAGAGATTGAGATGAATTATTTATTCTGCTTTGATGAGAGCTGCTGTGAGGAGTATCACTGCTGAAACTGCACTCAAGAAACCGGAACTTCTTAAAAACTAGTTTTGTGAGAAGGCAACACGCTGGCAGGACGATGGAGAGTTGGCCACAGCGGAGGAGAGAGGGGTCAAGTTACTGTGTTTAGCGAGCGCTACATCTAAAGATGTCATTTTGTCCTATTCTTACTTCTAGCTATTCTGGTTTCTGTAGCAACAGAAAAAGAGCTAGACCAAAAATAGGGGGATAAAAAAAATGACTGCCTTGAAGGTAAATCTACTGTGCAGTTCAGTCATCCTATTCTCAATGGGGAGAAATGTATAAGAGACTAGGAAATGGTGTTTCATATGAAAACACTGCTTTAGCAAGAAACAGCAGCACTGTGTCTGGGAGCTGAATAGCCTTGTCACTCCTCTTCAAAACAAACACGACTGGCCAACAGAAACAGACCTCTGGAGACGTGCTAGCTGAGAACTGGATTACATAAGAACTGTTGAATATTATGGTCTGTAACTACTGTAATATGATATTCTGAAAATATGATACTGGATACTGTAATAATTTAAATAATCAAGTGAAACAAGACAATTAAGGTAAGGTCTGATAAGAATGTCTTATTATTCCAATAAAAAATACATTCATACAGAAATATAACAATTTTGCAAAACAATTTCAAAATAAAATTTCATAAAGCAAAAACAAACATAATCTTACAAAATCTTTTTTTTTCTTCTTTTTCTATTGTATTTTTTTATGACAAAGTTTCGTTTGAGAACAAGGAGCTGTGTGTGAAAAAGAGAGAAAGAGAGATAAATAGTGGTAGTATTGATACAGATCACTATAAGATGCAAGCAAACATGAAGCTCTTCTCAACGCTCACCTACACCTACGCTCAACAATCACCACCTGAATGCTAAGGCTGTTATAGCACAAATGATGTTCTGTTCCTTTTGAAACTTTGCAGCCACTGATTTTATTGCAGCAAGCCATTTCAAGTTCGAACTCATCCTGCCTCTTCAACAACTGATCTAAAATCCATATGCCCCTGCATGCTACACTGAACTTGCTGCAATATCAGATTCCCCTCCCCATTCTATAAAGAATGTGATATTAAAGAAACGATGGGTCGAATCTTTGACTGTGATCCTTTAAGATCACCGAGTCCGATTTTGAACTGTCGTCTATGCACATTTACCCCACAAGCAGCCTTCACGTGCAGGGTTCAGCGAGACAGGTATTTTCCGTATCAATTTCCGTTATAAATCAACGGCAGATCGGTTGAAATAAAACAGTTGATCTTTATCCTTATCCACAGAAGCCGCCCGTGTCCCGTTTTCATAATACTGTAGCAGCTCTTCTGGGCTAAAACAACGCAGTCCTCGACAGGTCAATATCCAGCCCACATCGTCAGCAGTCTGTGACAAGTTCTATGCCAGCGAAGCCTTTAGCAATTCATTACAGGGAGGCGGTACAAGGGAAGGCCTGTCCAACTGCAGCCTGTTAATTACAATAAATCTTTAGGTTTTTCCTCAACCGTGGTGGCAGGCAGGGAGGAGACAGGGAGCAGCGGGGGGGGGGGGGGGCGGAGGTGTCTACAGTCATGCCATGACTTCTATACAGATGTCAGGCATTGTCAAAGCAGCTGCGTTGTTGTTCTACTACAAGTCAGCCTTGTCTTATCATAAGCTCTGTTTCCTCTCTTGTGTTTCGTACCTCTGAGCGAAATATCTACTAGACACAGAATGTGCTAAACTACATACATACAGTACGTACTACACAGTAGTAAATGCCTTTTATACATCGTTTTAAGTGCTCTTTACAATATTCTCTTTATTTACACTCTTTGATTTAGCTGACAATTTCATGAAGATCAACTTGGTGACGTTGATGTAGAAAACAAACTAAGAACCCAGCTAACTTAAGAGCCATTTCCTGTACATGCTCTGACACGGCACAACACATCAACACTAAGGGGTTAACACCATCAGCTCTGAAAACAAGGACAGGTGCCAGTTCTTGTGAAATTGAGCCTTAATGAAGCTTCTCAATCACTCAGAACAATAATGTGACGCCCCAAGGAATAATCTACAAGCAATGGGACAGGTCACTTGCATAAGGCACCATTAAGGTCAACAGTGCATTATCAGGTACAAAAGAAGAGAAGATACAAAACTCAAACCAGTTCTCAAGGCATAGCTGATGAAGGAACGAGCGGAGCTAGCTAGAGGAGCTAACGGAGCTAGCTAGCGGAGCTAATGGAGATAGCTAGCAGAGCTCCATGAAGGATTCGGTTGCTAAGCAGAAATGGAATCTCTAACCGAAATGAGGAGGGGAAAACAAAACAAAAAAAACATATGTACAATATTGTAACATCTAACGGTTCGCTATTTTAGCTGCACTTTATTGGAATCTATTTGCAGTCCTGATTACAAAGAACAGGAAATGAGAGAACCCTTAAACCATGCAACACCTGTCTATGATTCTGAAGTTATAGAATAGTCGTGTTATACCTCTAAGCACAGAGCTTATACAATATGACTACAAATGGGCTTTGCAGCATGTGTAAAACAGGCCACGTAACACATTGCACATTTAGTAGCTGCACCAAACACCATAAAAAGCTCCTCACACAGAGTGAAGGGGTTTCTCGGGGTACACACCCTGGGCTGATGACTAGAGGGGGGGCGGGTCGTCCCTACTGCTTCTCCCCCTCCCCCTTCTCCCCAAAAACCCCCCTTTCACTCAAAGGCTTCTTGGCGACCCACACTCAGTCCTACTGCTGCTCCACGGGCAACGCTTTCTGTCACGCGCCCCTCGTTCCCTCGACCACAGGGGAACAAAAAACGGAACTTGTTCCCCTCCCGAAAACACCTTTCAGTCTACAGCAATACTGGACCTGGCCCCCTTTCCTCCTCGTGGCTGTCAGAGGTCCACACGGGGGGTCAGTCAGACAGTTAGACATTCGCAGTACATTCATGCTTCACCTCACACAGGTCGTTTTTTCATTTTTTTTTCTTCTGTTTTTTTTTTGTGTTTTTTGAAAGTACCAGTGTATCGGTTGTCCGGGAGTCATCTGCAAAACATCATGCACCATACATACAAACCATTCATTCCTTTTCTCTTTCTTTTTTTTGTGTCTTTGTTGTGTTTGTTTTTTTTTGTTACTTTATTTCCCCTCCCATCAATGATTTACTGCTTCCGTCCATGATTTTGTCCTCGTCTCGTTGCTTCAGACAACCTTCAAAGCGTCGTCTCTTAAGAGGTCCCGAGGCACTGGTTATGGTGCAAAATGGCGTGCTTTGGCTGGAAGACGCTCCCTCCCCCTTTCGCTCAAGGGCAATTCAACCAGGAGGCTGGTTGTGTCGGTCGGTCGGGAGACGACGTTTTCCCTTCGCAGCGTTAGCGCTGGTCTGCTCAGAGGTGTCTCTTCATGTGGAGGGCCAGGTGATCTGACCTGGAGAAACACCTGAAAAAGGTACAGAGAAACATGTTTACAGTTGTGCCCCTGGTAATCCTTCTCCTAACCGAGAACGAGCTCGAACGTCTCAAGAACCGACATTTTCTGCTTCACGTTCGCGCAAACTGGTTCAAACCGGCTGTCAGCGTTGCCACGTTGGGATAAAAGTGAAAGGGGACTGCTTTCAGATAGCTGACCCGTCCGCCAGTGCGTTGCTGAAGAGGGGGAGGGCGCATTCTTTACCTTCACCAAGTGAGAGCATTGAATGGCTTGTGCTCCGTGTCGTACTCTGTACAAGCGTAGTCTGCTGCTTTAACTCATCACTCCGTGGAGCAACTCTCACAGACCTTCCCGACGAAACCACTGAGTCATTTTGCTTTCTAACCTGCGCCAAAATAAAAATAAGAAAGGCAAAAACTTGTAAGACCCCAAGACCAGCAGCGTCATCAATAGGGGCGGCGTTGCATACAGTAGGGTATTGTCCTCTTACGTCAATACCGCTTTAATATCAAAACTTCTACTCAAATGAATCTATCGGCACATTGACCATTCATGGTATTATACTATGGAAAACCATTTCAAACGACTTCGCGTGTAGCGTAATGCATAGAGCATGTTTCGGAAATGCGAGAAAGCACTCCCTTACTAAGACCGGCCAAACCCAGCGAATGACCGCCTGGGACGGGAAAGAGCACTGCGGGATTGACAAACAAAAACAAATCTAAACAAAATAAACCTTTACAATGGTTCGCGCAATTTCACGGCACTAATCACAGAAAAGAGACAGCCAAGTGACCATTAAACCTCAGTGATGCCTCTTTCCCATGGTGAAACCCAATCTGTTTTGAAGGATCCAGTCCCCTTTATTCCCCATGTGCTATTCTCCTCCCCCACGCCCCCACCTCCCTGGTCGTTCAGTCAGTCACATTCCAGATAGATTAGGTCACAGTTTTGGCATTCAGTCATGCAGAGCTAATACTCACAGAGTGCAATAGCAGACTGGCTGAGGACACGCATTGTGGATCTTTAATTACATTACACAACGGCCAGACAATTCCATTTGGTGAATAAAAACATAAGGACTACGTGGTTCCTTTTCCTCCATTCCATGAAATTAAAGTAGTATTTTTTTTAACAATAGGTAGACAGTTGTTGTAGAAAGACGATGAGGTAGTGTGTTGTGTTTGGGCTGCCCTGGGTAATGCAGTGCAGTCATGCCAGCAAAGACAGCGTTAAGAGGAAGGGCCAGGTGAGCTCACCTGTATGGGTTCGCTGGTGTGCTTTCAAGTGGGAACTCTTCGTGTAAACCTTACGGCACCCGTTGAAATGGCACCTGTGCACTCTCCTCCTGCCGTCAGGTGACACCTCTCCACATCCCAGGCTTTTGTCGGAACCTTTCCCGACCCCGCCAGTCCGGATTTTCACCGGCAAGTGCAACTCTGTGTGCCCGTTGCTCCAGCCCTGCGATAAGCCAGGCTCCGTACTGATGTCCGGTGAGGACGGAGGAGTGCTTATGATAGAAGGGCTAAAGGGTCCAGAACCAACCAACCCTGACCCCAGGGGGTTGGAAGTAAAGCTGTGTGTTGGAGAGAGCTCCACAGAACTATCTGATGCATCGCTGCTGGCGTCAGAGGTCACGCTGTTGGTGTCCAAGATTTGGCTATCCTGATTGTCCTCGTCTTTGACCAGAGCGGTCTTTGGGCTGGCCTCCACAGTGGCCTTGTCCCCGCAGGCCAGGATCAGCTTGCTCCAGAGATGCTCCTGGCCGTCAAACTTGATGTCTGACGTCGAGACGTAAGGCTCGCTCTGGAGATACCGCTCCAACTCCAAACATGTCTGGACGGAGAAAAGACAAGGGAAAACAATAAGAATATCACAGATACCAGCCAATCAGAAAGCAGAGTTTCCCAAAACAGGTTGCACAGCACAGCCGCATTGCCGATCAGGTTACGTAGCAGGTAAAGATCAGTTACCATCTGTATGAGGCAACTTTAATCTCTCTCTAGGAGAAGAAGATGTGCAGCAACAACAACAACAACAACGTCTTATGTTGAATTTAACTGTGGGTGGCACCATCATGACCAAATCTTAGTTTTCTGGTTTGTGTCAAGACAGCAACCTTGGTTTACATATGGTTTACATATTTGAGTTCAGCAGTCACCTCATAAAGTCTATGCCCTTCAGTTGAAACACAAGGGAACAGTTAATCTCCCTTCTATGTTCAGGTCTGTGGTAGAATGAGTCACAGAGTAAATGTAGTCCTTTTAAGGAAGCTGTAGTTCCCCCTGAGGACTTATTCAGTTGCTTTTCCTCGATCGTGACGTGCAATAACATTGTCCTCCAATCCCTTCACGTCCGTCAGTTGCTTTGAAAAAAGTTATGTTCATGATTCATGAACGTTTGACTTTGGCACTGCATAAAGATTAATTAAGGTGAGGTCATTAGCTAAGAGTAACAGGCAGCAACTGGAAGTGTATGAAGGGGGGCGGGGGTTTGCTTAAGGCTAAACGCATGCTGTTCTTCCACTTTATTGCGCAATATTACCAGTTGCAGTGGCGTCTACTCACGCGAACACAATTCGTCATTAATGGTAATAATCAGTGGCTTTCAGTGCTAGAATCAACAAATACCAAAATTGTAAACGATGTCAGAAAACAATGAATGTCTGCATGTTACGCATAGCAAAACGATATTCTGAATAGAAATGAATATTCACCGATGCGGACAGGGACAGCTGTGAAAGCCCACTAATCACAGCCATGCAAGATTGTTCAATGTGTAAATAACAAAAGCCGAAAGGAAACTACAAAGTCTGACTTCAATCAAATGAGCTGTCAAATCCGGACGTTGCATGTCTACAGTCTGTTCAGTATTGGAATTCTAAACTGACACGTAGGACATTATGATAACGACGTATAATACAACCCCCCCCCCAAAAAAAAAAAAAAGTTACATTAATTCAATGTTCAGTCTTGTAATAGCTATCTTATGATTCATTTTCCGCCCGCAGCATTTTGAACTGCAAAACCCCTATACCTTGCCTCCTCTGAACCAATCACTGGCCTCGAGTTCATTTCCGCAATAAATGTCTCAGTTTCGCTCCGCACTACGGAGTACTAAAGTAACAGCCTTAGCACAACTTCATATTTAGACTTGTCAAACAGTGACGCAGTGACGCAAGATTTACAATGAAAGGAAATGCTTTATATTTAACGCATGTTGTGCGTAAATAACATTTTAAAAGTGTCCAGGTTAAATAAGAAGCGGTCCACTTAATAATACTCGGCAGTATTGCATCTGGTTATATTTCTGTGCGCTCATTGCACGGCATACCGTTACTACGTGAGCTACGTGTAGCTGTCTGCGGAATCCTGCAAGCTATTCATATTTCACCCTTATCCACTGTCCATATACAAGAGCAGGCTACTCCGACATGTGTCAATCACGATTGAGAACTGAACTGAAACACAATGGGTACAGTGGAAATCCTCGCATTGCTGTAAAATAAATCGATCCGTCTCTTCCCGCACAAAGTTGCATTCTTGTATGGTTCGACCAAGCAGTGACAGGTGACTGCCAACCAAAACAGCGCGTTAGGAACCGCTGTTCCCGACTGAAGTTTAATCGGTGGTTTCAAATGTGTAACATTTAGCACCAAAAAAAAATAAAGTATTACCTGCTGCCAGTACTCCTCCAGAGAAGGCAGGGCTGAGAAATACCCCGTGTCATGTACTATCTGAAGTTCCTGAAAGATGCTGCACATTGGTAAAACATCCATTTCAAATCCAAGATGTTGGTAGACTTTACGAGACGCACTTAAATCTTTCTTTCGAATCGAGACTCAAAAAAGTGAAGGCGATGTTGACAAGCGAGTCTCCTTGTACTTGCACATGCAGTTGCGATACAAACGTTGTTCTTCTCCTCGTTCACTGACTTCTGTCCACCGCTCGCACTGAACTATCTCTATTTGCAAACACTGAAGCAACTGCGAGACTCGGACGCTGTCATCTTCCTATTCAAACATCGCAGCCTGCCTACCCCCTCGTGACAACGTTACGCTTTTCGGATGCTGGCCAATCAACTTGAAGCGGCTAGCCAGCGTGCATATGATATCACAACCCACCAATCATGATAGACTTTGACATAATTTAGCTCGTACTCTTTTTTAATTGGTGAGTTTCTAGAAGCTCCTTCGCGATCATTGGGCAGCTATTTTTAGCACGTATATATGCGTGTGATTCTCGGTCTTGTCTTCTACAGCCAAGTTGACGGAGTTCGCTAGTATGTTTCACCACAGAGCGCGCATGTGAGCTACAGTACAACGAGACGTTCCACTACTTTCACATGGATATAATTGTAACACTTCTAACACGTCGAACTAATCTCGAAATCATTCTCTAAACATTCCAGTATAGGGAACGCATTCGCTTCTCTAATTAAAACATGTTGATATACGGCTGTCGACATCATTGGTGTAACTACGGTCCATCCATTCACACAGATGATGAAAAAAAGTACAGCACATTTCGTAATAGTCAACTAAACTGTACACATCATCACAGAACCGTGTGTCAACACCGAGTAATTTTCCTAACACTGTTTGTCCAAAAGTTCAACAGAAAGATGATGTACAAAAAGAAAACAAACAAAAAAACGATAAACACAACATTAGAAACGGAGAAACTTTACTTATAAACAGTAATAGAAGAAACGATTCAGAACAAGTAATAATCGGAGGAAGTAAAGACGCCGCATTCACTGCATATTGGCTGTAGGCTACATACTGACTGAACTTTAAACACACAAACTATGAATGCATTTACCGTTCCTTTAACTCTTCACTCGGAACTTTCAGAGCCTGCGGAGATCACAGACTTGCATCCCAAATCTGCTTCATCGTCTCTTGTACAATGAATGGCATCGATACAGTAGCTCTGGGTCAAAACAACTCTAGTTTACGCACATTCCATGAATCAACGCTAATTACCTTTCGTTTATATCAATTACGTTTTTGCTTGTTTATTTGTTATTGCTATTACCCAATTCTAGTTGCGTCAAATTGTCTTCTTGTTTCCTTGCGTATGCGTTACGAGGGAATTGCACCAATAGAGGACAAAGCGCCTTCGCCAATATGCACTTGATTCTGTGGCCTTGTGACCCAGAAAGCTGAAGAAAAGATACAAAGCACACAAACAACTTTTGGGAACAAAACCCCATTGTTTTCAAGTGATGCTGAGCATCTGATCGCATCTCAACAGAGAGCTGCTGTAGGAAGTGTCGTGTGTTTGTTAGCTGTCAGCGTGCATCTCGTTACATCTGATATGGTCATAAAAGTGGACGTCTTCCGTTAGCCTGGTCCGGACAGAAGAGAAAATTGAGCGGAAGTACGTAGGACGGCAGAGCCAGGCTAATCCTCCATACCCCTGAAGCTGACTTCAACTTCCCATCTAAATTTCACTTGTTTACCAGTAGGGTCATTCATTATTACCAATCTTTATGAACCGTGGGGTAAGGTCAAAAGGCTGTATTGTGTTTTTGGCTCATTCATTTTGATGTTAGAAGTTCATGTTACTGTAATGTTCTGTAGAATCTCACACTTGTAGGTATTAAAGGGTGTCCTACATTGTTATCCAATTCATTTAGTCGTTGTAGTGTTCATACCCAAAACCAGAACTATGTCTGCTCAATATCAATCTCTTTCTCTCCATTTCTTTCTTTTTCTCTCCATTTCTCTCAATTTCTCTCTCTCTCTCTCTCTCTCTCTCTCCCCTCTCTCTCCCCTCTCTCCCTCTCATCTGTCTCTCTCTCCTCTCTCTCTCTCTCTCTCTTTCTCCCCTCTCTCTCCCCTCTCTCCCTCTCATCTCTCTCTCTCTCTCTCTCTCTCTCTCTCTCTCTCTCTCTCTCTCTCTCATCAGGGAAAGCCAAGGCTCCAAGTTTGATCGTCATTCAGGCAATCCCAAGCTTGCCAGCCAAACAGTAGCCAAAGGAAAGAGCAACTACACGATGACCCATTTGAATGCATCACTGTCAGACCTATCAGTGAGTTCTTCTAAGGTTGTTTTGTGTGTGTGTTTTTTTTCTTCCTCTTTCTTTTTTCTTTCCCTATAGACTATTCTTTAATCCACATCCACCTCCCATGTTGTATGAGAAATGCTCTGTACAAACGCACTTCAATGCAATTTCCCTATTTAAGAGTGTCAATGGGTTCTGTGTCAATACAACTTGGAGAGGAATTGAAATTGTGTGTACGGTGGTAACTAACATCGGACACAACAGGAACATACGCACGCACACGTGCACGCACACGTGCGCGCACACACACACACACACACACACACACACTCACACACACACACACACACACACACACTGGACAGTTCATTGCTTCAGTTGTGACATAAATATCATGCTGTACTTTAGGGAACTCGAACACAATAGTTAGAGTGCTGTACTACACCAACACCATGCAGTGCTGTGGAGTTGATAGATACACATCAGTCTCCATGTTTTTTTGTTGTTGAAAATGTCTTCAAGCTTGAACAAAATGTAAATATGGAAATTGATTGGAAATCAATGCACTTACATCAATCACTCTTTTGTAGAAAGTGACAGCAGAGAGAGAAAAGGGGGTGGGGGGGTGGACTGTGGGCTGGGCACAGAAAAATCAATTTTCATTCTAATTCAATAAAACATAAATCTGAATTTTGTCAACACACACAGGGAGATCATTATGGACCCATGGTATTATTTTACATACTCAATCAGGCTGTAGTCTGACCTGCTTGAAAAGGAAAGAGCGTGATTGGTCACCCTCTGCCCATTTCCATGCATTGAAGGTTGGCCTTACTTTAGACTGTCAGGTCATGTCACAGGACAGGGGCATTTGTATGTATGTGTGTGTGTGTGTGTGTGTGTGTGTGTGTGTGTGTGTGTACATTGAGCCATGTGATGTCCGCCTGTCAGTGAAGGCCTTAGCTCACAGCAGTTCTTGACCTTGGAAGGAGCAGGGGTTGGGCATGTGTGTTTGCACATGAATATTAGCTGTGCATTTGAGCAGAATGAACAAGTGGTGAAGACCGAGGCCACGTTGCGTCTGGCTAGATGGAAACGATTGAACAAATTGAATCGAATGATTCTCCTCCTCGTCCTGTTTGTCTGGTGAAACTTGCATTCCGCCGACCCGATTTGAAAAAGGAAGTTGTTCTCACATAGAGAGATTCGGTGGTAGATCCGGAAAGTGCTGGAAAATCAAGCTGGACAGTTCAATGGTCATTGTTCCACACAGGGTGGTGCATTCAGGAACAACACTGTGTTTTACCCCTGTGATTCAACATGTTTAAGGGTGTCACCATTATGGAGCCTGAAAGAATGTGAAGTATTTTATTATTTTCAGCCGCCAAACTCTATGGGAACCTATTCATTTGCGATTTTGGGGGAGGTGTTCTATCAAGGGCATGGGATTAAACAACAAGCCAACATGCTGATTAGATGCATTCAGGGGGTGCTTGTGGGGGTGGGAGAGTGAAAAGGAGAGGGAGGATGATGGTTTATCAGGTTACTCTGACCATGAACACACAGCAATGGTTGTGGCATCCCAATGTTCGGTTTAGGATTTCCTTTCTGCCCTTTGTTGCCAAAAAAGGGTGGGTTTTTTTTTTGGGGGGGGGGGNNNNCATTCAGACCAACTACCGTACATTGGGATTTACATCTTTAAATGAAATATTTTCAACTTGGCATTTTCAAGTGCTTTTTAAAAGTGTGTTGTTTCATAACTACTGCTGATAGATCTGCCACTGGTCAATATTTGTGCACGTTGCTTCAAAGGTGTCTGTAGGCTGCCAATGGTAATTAAACGATTCGATGTTCTAAAAGTGCTCTGAATGGAAAAGGTTCTGTTTTGAAGGTCACAGGGACTTCATACAGATCTTCATACAGCGCAGACGAAAGACCTTGAGTGCAGAGGCAATATGCAAGAGGCTGGAAAACATCCTAGAACAACTCTCTCTCTCACACACACACTCAAACATACTCACACACACAAACTCTCTCTCTCTCTTACACACACACGCACGCACACAATCTCACACACACACACACAAACTCTCTCTCTCTCTCTCACACACACACACACACACACACACAAACTCTCTCACACACACATTCACATTGAGCCTGAATAAGATGACCTGTTGGGCAACAAAGATTATAATCCAGCCTTTGCCCCCCTTCCCCCACCCCCTGCCCCACTCCACCCAGATACTGTATGTGATACTGAACTGTTTACAATGTATGTCAGGGAGCACCCACAGACATCCCCCCCCCCCTGCCCGTCCACAGCTGTGGTAAGGTCACATCTCTATCTCAGGCAGGGAACCTGCCAACAGGTCAATGCCCAGAGGGTTCTTGTCCTCACACCGCTGTGAACAATACGTTACTCCTGTTTATCTCTTATCCAAATGCACATCTATTGCCACAGTATCACCTAGATCAGTGTCATGGATCAGTCTTCGGTATTGAACTTCTCCCTCTCTCACTGTCTCTCTCGCTCTCTCTCACTTTCTCCTTCTTCTCCCTAGGCCACTCTCTCCTCTCTCTCCCTCTCTCACCTTTTCTCTCGCTCTCTCATTCACTTCTCTCCTCTCTCTAGTCTCTTTGAAGGCTAGTTGATCGAAAACACTGACATAGAAGAGGGATATTGGAAAGCAGAAATACTTTGTTTTGACAATGGGGCTAACCCGCTTACAAAGAAGATCATTGTGAGTATGAACAGGGTTGCAAAAGATCAAAAGGGAATATTGGAATTCCAACCTGGACATTCATATTCCGCTCATGCTACAGTAGAGCTGGAAGATGTTTTAAGTAATACGTCAGACAACATCAGTGGAATTCAACATTCTCCTCAGTTTAAAGTTCAGCCTGTTATTAGTCAGCCAGTAAATTCCACACACGGAAATGTAAAAATCGGAAAATTCTTCATTCATTGAGGTTCAAATTTGAAGTGGAACCCTTCATGAAAGTATTAGTCAGCCAGCGGTCTTAACCGCTAGGAGAAGCACATCCAAGACGCATCCCTCACAGCAGCAGGCCTGTCACACCTTCTCTAAGGTCATGCCTTTTAAAGGTTGACTCCGAGCGTCGCTTCTGTTGACTCAGCAAGGTCCTGTCTGTACACTCCAACACAGATACTGCAGGCCAACATGTGCCGTTGCCAAAGCAACACCTGGAAGGTGCAGTGATCTCAGTCTTGCCTGCTTCTGTACTTTGAACGGTTATATCATCTATTTGATCTGTGTCATAGGAATTTCTCTACACAAGTATCTC
>BROE01000024.1:12416410-12479470 GCA_036571765.1 Plecoglossus altivelis
ACACACACACAGACACACACCACACACACACCACACAGACACACACACACACCACACAGACACACACAGACACACCACACAGACACATACATGCCACACACATACCACAAAGACACACGCACCACACACATACCACACAGACACACATACACAGACACACCACACAGACACACACACACCACACAGCCACACACGCACATGCACACACGCACATGCACACATGCACATGCACACACACACACCACACAGACACACACACACACCACACAAGAGACACATACGCACCACACAGACACACACACTAAGGCAGACACACAGACATGCACACCGCACAGACATGCACACAGACACATATGCACCACAGACACACAAAGACACAGACACACACACCACACAGACACATACGCACCACAGACACACACACCACACAGACACACAGACACACACACACACACAGACACACACAACACTCCAGATTCCCACCTCTTCCCTCATACTCGCTCTGACGATTAGTAGATATCTTTTGCCGGCTAAGAATGACTCACTCTCATATCTTATGACTGCCCGCTAGCGATCTACATTTTCCCTGCTTGGCATTCTCCAGCAAGTAAACCATGAGCCACGCTGTCACATCTCCAGGGCCTGAAGGAAACATGGCAGACAGAAATGAGTCAACAAAGCAAACAGAAAAGACTCGGAGGACGAGCGAATCAAAAGCCACCAGATAACTAGCTAATATTTATCTCCTCAGAATCAGAATGGGTTTATGGGCCACGTGAATTTTCACAAACACGGAATTTAGTGTGGAAGGGAGGTGAAACTAATAAACATATGCGGATATTAAATAAAAAGTTGAAAAGTACAACAATCTAACTATTCTAAAAACAAATTACGATCTGAAATATTATATATAGATAGATAGATGGATAGAGAGAGAGAGAGAGAGAGAAATAAGAATGTAATTAAATACATATGAGCATGACGTGTGACGTATGGACACAATAGTGCAAATGAGGACAATATCAACAGTCAGGTTTGGCTGGGAGAGCATTAACATTGTCAAACCATCTCTAATGTGTTAAATGGACTAGACTGAGGCACTGCACGGCTACCATGCTATTGCACCGTACCACTGCCTGGAAAACAAGAAAACGAAAAGCTTTGTCACATCTACCTTGTTGACCCTTGGAGTCAGATTCATGGCACAGAAGTTAAAGCTGAGCTCAAGGTGAAACCACCAGACTGACATTATACAGACAAACAAAAGTGACACAAAGACTGACACGTGTGGGCAGACTGACAGGAACAGCAGAGAGCAGCCCAAAGCCCTGGAGATTGATGTCGCAGTCGCCACGACAACAGACAGACAGAGACAACCGGGGGAAGACAGGGGAATGAGAGAGGAGGGTTTTGACACGAAACCCTGCTCACCTCCACCATCTGGGCTCTAACGAGTGGAGACAGGCTTGTCCTCCCTGGGGGAACCGCAGGAAGGGAAAACACACCGATGTCGGCACTAAACACTGAGCTTCCCACAAACCCTAATGGCTGGGAACAACAGCCATGGCAACAACAACCACAGCAGAAACAACCCAAACGAGCGTTGACAGCGGACGGCTTCTGACTCGGTTCATTATTGATGATTCTCAGTTGGAAACAATACCAACTTTCTCTGTCTCCATACATGCAACCTGTATGGTCACTTCCTTGTCGGCACACGCACACGCACATATTGATCGGATGTAGCTGCGTTTTCGACGCGTTTTTCCTAAGTGGGACAGATTACTAGCGGGTGTAGGCTAGCTGACATTTCAGTGTGAGAGGCACCTCCCCTTTATAATGTGGGGAACGCGATTCGGCTAATTGTAAAACTAGCGACTGTACCGTCTGAAGCTTACTGTGTGAATTAATGAACGTCCGTGGTAGTTTTCAGCGCAGTTACTCAGGCCCGTCCTGTATATAGGTGTGATATGCAGGGTAGGTGGATCTCTCACCGAAACGGCGAGGTGTTGAGCGGTAAGACTGCATGTCATCTCACGCTATCAGCTGGCGACAGGCGCTTGGCGCAGCCGTGATAAGCTAACCCTGATCCGGGCCATGCGTGCTGACCAACACAGTTAACATTCCCCCCTTTGCACAGGCCTAATCCTGGAATTTAACAATACACTCAGCCTCGCCAACCGTGGATCACATTCTCCTTTCCTGGGCTAGTTTACACTGTACTACAACAGCCAGTGCCACCCACAAAGCCAGGCTGAAATTCACACACTCACACCCTTCACTCAGTCCCAACCACACGCGGGTTTGTGTAACACATGGCCATTAATGACTGTTGTGAAGTGCTTTCGTTTTCACGTTTCCCCAAAAGTTCTTTTGGGCTGTTCTATTTTCCCAGACATATTTATATCCTATAGAATCTAGACACTTATCCTTGAGGTCTACATCTGCAGTCAGTTACCTGGTTCAGGCTATAGTATATGACTTTGCAGAGGAACTATGGACTTGCAGTGGTATTTGTATTGGGGCAACAGGATCAAACCCACTGAGAAATCCATTTCCGTGCTAAGCCATGTTTTCAAAGAAAGGCACACTTTGCTGACATGCAATTATCTCCCACACATTGGGAATAGGGCAATTAGTGAATGTGTACCACCATCAGAAGGTATTATTTTCCCAGAGTCACCTTCCGTCCTTCTAATGTGACCAGATCAAGCATGGCTGTGTTTCACAAGGTCAGATGAGGGAGATACCCTACACTAGCATCGGAACCTCACAACTGCTCGCTGTAATTACTGGTGTCCTTGATATTTGATGTGAAATGGGGACAGTAACCTTTAGTGTTTGCCTGCTAGATCCCTCCCCCCCCTCACCCTTTTCACTTTCCGCCACCTCCTCCCTCCCTCCCTCCATCTCCACTCCCCCCCCCACCCCTTTCTCTCAGGAATACAGTCGGAAAACAGGAGGCTCACTTTGGAGAGAAATGTGAAGTGTGTTTGCGTGCCAGCTGGTGCCCAGGGACATGGCTAAACACACTCCAGCCAAATGGAGCAATGTCGTGTCATTGCTGGTAATCCGGTGCATCAGTGGTAGAACGTGCTGCGTTGGGGGTCTCACTGAGGTTGAATAAAGAGGACACACTTCCTTTTTGCCTGCGGTTCGACCAGCTATCAGATCCGTTTTCGTCATTTCACCTGACACGTTTAGACGTAAACATTTTCATACAGGTCCGAATGTGTCACCGCCAGTTCAAAAACCATCCGCTTGATCCAAAATCCCCACAGTTCCGCTTTTCCAAAAGTGCCGTGAATCGACCGTAACGTTCAACGACATCAAATACAACTAACAACAGAGCAGGCTTTTTAGATTCCTGATCATCTTGACACAAAACAAACCCATGAAGCATCATCGTGTCTTCCGGGCAGATTAGGATAGATGGCTACCAAGCTTGAACCAGGTTGTTGCAGACAGACGATGAGGGGGAACTCTGCGGTCACTTCTCGGGTCTTTTCGATTCCAGAGACGGGGTATCGAGTGTCAGAAAGCCTCCAGCCGCTGCACACCAGGGCTCCTATATCTGCGACCGACCAACATCTCAGCTTCAGTGTTAACATCGAAGACAGAATAATTACTTAATGACCGTGATACGCTGGAACACCTGTGGACTAGCAACGGCCTCAGGAGGATATCACCGTGGTAGAAAAAAAAAGAAAAGAGGAAAACTCAACTTGACATCAGTTCTGCGTTGAGAGGGTAGTTTGAAACCAGCTTCCTCATTCAGACGTTGGTCTAAGACTTAGACTCCTTAACAGGCCATAAGATGCCATTTTGATCTGAACCCAGTCAGTTGCGCTGCGTAAGCAGGATACTTAAGAACTGATTGGCTACATTTGCGAGTGTAAGATATCGCACTATACAATGGTATTTGAATGGTCCGTGCGTCTGCATATTTCGTTTGACATCTCTTTCCGACCCAAACAAAACCCCTGCATCTGTCAGTTCTGTGTTAAACCCAACGGGCATATCGTTACACGCCTTTTAAATACCAGGGTATTACAACACCTACTGTTTACACATGACTGCAAAGCCTTGCGCCTCTCCACGCCAGGTGTTTTGACAGCGTGCCAGATCCTCTCATTTGTGTCGTACATCTCTCTCAAGCACCCAAAAAACAAGCCTGCAACACTGCCTCTAAAACATTCCACTGAGGCTGAAAGCCATGAATGGAGAGTAACAACAAGGTGTCAGTGGTGATCATCAATTTGTACAGCTTCTGTTTATATCTGCCTGTGTTTTGTTGGAAGGGTTTGAAAAGGGCCTGAACGCCCGCATAGCTGGGATCCTAAACAAACGCTATTGCCACACTCCACCGTAAACACATGCACTGGTGTGTGTGTCCCCCGACCGCAGTACAGTACGAAACAGAGTAACCCTTCCTTATCTTCCACAAGCAAGTGTGTCAGCCAGCCAGGTAGCTCAGTAACTTAGCCGATTGACTGGTTCTACTTGGCTGGGGCCCAGGTTGGAAACTGTCAGAGTTACAAGAGCATCAGGAAGTAGGCTAGTGTGTGGGGGGTATTGGCCCCAGTGTATGATAGGGGTCATGTCGAAGCATGTCAGAGAGAAGTATGTCCCCCTTCGAGGGTGTGCTATGTCTAGCTGTCATTGGCTTTAGTACTGTTCGTGTGGGATGGGCTTAGTCTGCCAAGAGGAGATTCACTTTACTGTAACAGGGTGGATGTTTGATGCTTTTGTAATGCACGAAGCAAACTGAGACGATACCAACACGATACAATAAGGCTGTTACTATGTTGGACTGGGGGCAGATCAAGATCGCCTGCTATTTTGATGACGATCTCTCTCGTCGACTTCCCGCAGTCAGTTTCAAAGTCAATGTATGTTTTCCTCCCATTCATTTGGTTGGAAAGCTTTGACAAACGCGAGGATCCAGACATGTTTTGTGTTGCGACAATGACTGAGTCCAGTTTCATTGTTTGCTCATTATCTTCATCTGCTGCTATTGTCCATCCATGGCTGCCAGACTGAATGGATCTTTTCTTCTTCTTGATAAACTTACGGCCTTGACGTATCTCTTCCCCAATGCAAACATATCGACCTTGGCGGGCCATTCAACAGATGACTGTGGTAGCACGACTCAATGTCCCTGAGCACATAGACAGAAAAGATGTTCCATGAGGGTGCTATATTCAGTAGCACTACTAAGACACAGACCCTGCACTCAGAACCAGTTATTTGTATTCCCAGATGTCAGAAATATGTTCTCGAAGGATTGGTAGACACCAGGTGTGACTCTGTCAAACATTTGACTCCGAAAAGAAGATGCTTTTTTATTTTTATTTTTTTACTTACAGAAACAGAGATACTTGCTTAAATGAGGCCAACTTTACTTCATATGGTGCTTTCGGAGTATCCAGGTCACAACTGATAGCACACATCATTTTCTTACCTAAAATATCACCAGCCCCTGTACCCCAGTTCCATCACTTACCCCGAAAATACAGGGGAACACCAATGCCTAATCTATGCAGTGTCGGGGCATGCCAACATGCATTTGTCAAGAATCGCTCAAGTCTTCAGGAATGCCTGGTTATTATTTATGTAGTCTGGGTTACAGAAACTCATTGTTGATGCTTGCTCCGGGCACCTGCATTCGTTTTCATCACAGCCGCTCGTCTCTTCGCTTTCATGAGAGATCATTAGCACCAGGTTGTGACCGATGTTCCTGAAATCTCTCTGCGCCAACCCATATCAACTTTGAATATGCTCCTCTTCCTCCTTTTTCCATGTCGCAAGAAATGTAGTTGGGGAGTTGGAGGCAAGAGCAGGTGGAATGAATGGGGGGAGGAGAGAAAGAGGAGCAGGGGGATGGGGAGGACAGAAAGAGGAGCGGGGGGAGAGAAAGAAGTGCAGGGGGGAGAGAAAGAAGTGCAGGGGGGAGAGAAAGAAGTGCAGGGGGGAGAGAAAGAAGTGCAGGGGGAGATAAAGAAGTGCAGAGGGGAGAGAAAGAAGTGCAGAGGGGAAGGGGAGGAAAGAAAGAGAGAGGTTATGGCTGGCTTCCGCTTCCTTCAACCGTATTCTAATCTGGGTGTCTGGAGAAATCTCGTTTTTCACAAATGACTTCACTGGAGGAGTTGAAGAGGGAGTGGAGATTCCAGCAGGAGATACCACAGGACAAATCACCTGGATATGAACTCTTCACTCCCTAATGGGAATCCATATTCATCTTCCAGAACACCCTCACCAACCCGTGCTATGAGGACATAGATGTGGCTGATTTGATATCTTCTTATCTCCTTCCCATCGCTGTACCTAATCACAAACCTTAGTGCTTCCAGGCCCGCAGCCTCCGCTTGGCCTTATTGAATTGCCATAGCTACACCGTTGGGTTTATGAAGCGTCTTTGGGATTATTAATGACAAGGCACACAGTTACCCGTATGAATATGGAGATCAGACTCCTGCACATACTTTCATATGAAACGGGATTGATCTAGATCTCCAACGTCTCTAGTGACTGATGATGCCACCTTGTAAAGCCTGATGCGCTTTTGTAAAACGTAACTCGTTTCCGTCTCTGCATTTAAAACCTCTCTTACAGCTGTAAAAAAATAGGCTCCCTACTTTACGGGAAATCATCATGTGTTTTGGGGTTCTGACTGTTGAGTTAGAGGGGTCATCTCAAAAGCTAAATGCTAAAAGCAGCGGTCGAGCACCGGTGGGTCTTTGCGAATGTGTTTGCGATGTATGCAGTCCGTCCGAAGGTCACCTTCATGTAGCTTGTAGCTTCGGACCACAAATGAACATGTATGATTCCTGCCTGAGATACTCCACATGAGTTATTACAGCGAGGCCCTTTTATATATTATGTCTGCTGGAGAAGTTGGGTTGCTGCCAACTGTTGCTGCCCTGTTGGACAGCTTATCGCCTGTATCATCAAGGCAGATAAATATGGTCTCATGCTGCATTCTCCAGACACAGTGTGTATCGGTGCATGATGCTGATTTGCATTGGTTTATTTCAGAAATCTGGATGAGTATTAAGCACAATTTTGTTTCACCATCATAGACCTTGGGAGAAGATTACGGACAGCGTAAGGACTTTTATATGAGATGAGGATGCACTTTTTTTCTCTGGAAAGGGGCAACAGCCTGGATCCTACTGAGATGCGTTTGTGTCTCTGCGATTATGCTGTTGGATTCTATTGCTCCATTACACACTCAAGCTATTGAATCACACACAGGGATCAAATGAAAGGCAAGTTATGAGACCAATTGGGTGGAACAGGAGGGTGTGGTGTGGGTCCCCTCCCATATTGTTTGCTTGAATCCTGTCTTGTCCTGAACAGCTAACGAGTGTCATCTGCACATGCTCACAGCGAGCGTCTAACATGTCAGCTGATAGTCATATTTGTTCAGGGTTGTTATCCGAACCTGCTGAAGAGCTCGAGGTAAACAGGACGAGACAGAGCTCCTATACATAAGAGGAGCCTCTTTGCCAATGGCCTCTTTCTACTTTCTGTACCACTTTCTCTCCATCTCACCTCCCCCTCCATCTCTTTCTCCTTTTCTCTCTCGTTTGTTTCCCTGTAAACATCTTAAACACCGGCTACAGTTTGTAGAAATGCTTTCCTTGCTTTGGAAACCATTGGATCAATACTCGCTATTCATTTTTTACCAATCTTTTAGTTATGATTTTTTTTTGTCGAACTCTGGTTGTTTTTGGTGTGCTGCAGTGATTTCGTCTCTTGAGGTATCACACAAGTCTATTGGAATCCAATGAAGATGACCGATCATGTCTTAACAGGGTTTGGATTAGAAACGAATATGGACAAATTTGACAGTGGCGTTGAGTGTCACAGATGAGGCAATATGATCTAGACAGGAGATCATGATTGATATCATTGCAGTTAATCGTTGTTAACAATTGATTGCAAATAATTGTTAACCATAAAGACCCATAACTGACAGTTAGGCCTCTCCGTACATAACATTTATAGCTTTAGTTGTTTTTACATTTCAACATTTTGTGATTATTTTCTTGTTGCCCCTTTTGTGGTTTCACCTCACTCTTCTCACCAGATCAAGATGTCCCTGGCAGATAAGAGCCCATGTTGAAAGTGCCTCTCTGCCCCTACATGACTCAGGAAAGAGTGTTTGACCTCTGACCCCTACCATTATCCAACAGTGACATTGCGGGCAGACAATCAGAGGATCAAGGCCATGCTGGAGAAATCCTGTCCCTGGACATAAAAAAGGATGCACGCTGTGATCTCTCTCCTGCTCCTTGCCAGGAATTCAATTTTACTCTGCTAACATCTGCCAGAGATAAGTGAAACATAAACAATGTCATTCAGAGTGAGAGAGAGGGGAGGAGGGGGTGAGAGAGAGCGAAAGAGAGAGCGAGGGAGAGAGAGAGGGGGAGGGAGGGAGAAAGAGAGTGGGGGAAAGTCGAAGAGGGGGGGGAGAGGGGGGGAGAGGAAGAGTGAGAGAGGGGGGAGAGAGAGTGAGAGAGAGAGGAGGGAGGGAGAGGAAGAGTGAGAGAGAGCGATGGAGGGAGAGAGTGTGAGTGAGAGGATTTCATAGCCACTGGGAGACTGACATTCCTTAATTACAAACATGACACCCATGACCAATGTCTTACTTTCCATTTACACACACCAAACAACCTTAAAGCAGCACTGTCAGTGGTAGTGCTTGTGATTGAGCGACGGTTTGTAGAAAGCTTTTGATTTGGTTATATGGCGACCATTTTAGGTTTACTGTAGTGTATCACAGTTGTTGTAAAAGCACTATTCCTACCTGGACACGAAGCCTCAATTGATTTGAAATGACATGGCCTCTCTGCAACCTTAGTCCTGACTTGCTCTTTCTATGCAGACTTTGGTTTTGTGAACTAGGCAGTTTAAACGGAGAGGGGAAAGCCCGTACAAGGCTGTGACACGGAATGCAGCTCTTAAACCAAACAGATCTGCAGAACGGTTTCTCACATCGTCCACCCAAGTGGTTTGTATAGCACATCTTAAAGCTCTCGAAGTCTGGTCTGTACATGGTTGAAATGAATCAAGATTAATCTCAGATCTTTGAGGAAAAATGTTTTGAAAGTACTGTTGAGTAAATAATTGAAAAGAAAACGAGAAATAAAGCCCTTCTCCATTTATTCAGAAGAACAGTTTAAACACAGCCAGATCAAACGACAAGAACTAAATAAAAAAACAATTTAGCTGCGATCCTCGCTGGTTTGGCTTTGATGCTGAAGCCGACTACAGCAGGGTGTCCTAGTCTCTGCATTCATTCGCATTTCCCTGCAAACATCTCTAAACATCAAATGAAGTAAATCTACCAATATCCTTCCCCAATTTCATTTGAGTTGTAGAAACATTCATCCTTTCTGTAATGACAACTACAATGAGGTATATCTGGCTGATTGGAGACGATCTTAAATAAAGTCAGGATGTTGCTTCACCTCAGTGGTCTACTGCTGCTCTGTCATGTGATTGATAGTTTATCGAAGGAAGTAAGGCACATATAATGTGATAGAGTCTTAGAGATGAATCACTGTTTTCTGCTCTCCTTGGCCTTGGACGGAAAAGCTTTTTTTTTGGGGTGGGGGAGTCGTCGACCATTGTTACCTCACAATGGGAAAAACAAAAGATGGCACAGTGGAAAGATGGAGGACATTGGAAATGTTCCATGACGAACACGTGTTGGAAGCGCATGTGTTACTACGTCGTACCCGACAGTGCATTCAGAACCGTACGACAACTAAACACAGCAGCTATTCTTGGTTTCAGGTTGGGGGTTTTTTTCCGTCTTGACAGTCAAGCTCTGAATAAATGAATAATGTCAGTTTATTTCCCAATGCGGGTTGTTTTTTGTTTTCAAACATGTTTTGGGGGAGACAGAAGGGGACAGACAACATGTAACTAGTGCACATTGTTAGCAGAGACTTGTATTTTCTAGTGGCAGTCAACAAACAGGATGCTCGCTGTGTCATCTCAGATGTTGGAAGACAGCTACCAGATGGTAGGGACACAGCTTGTAGCCTCACAGGCGTACTCTCAGCGCCACGGAAACGTATTTCGGGCTTCAATCTGAAATTGCAGCATGATGGAAAAGTGAAAATACCCTGTTGAACGGAGAAGGATCTTGAGAAAGCGACGCTGTTGTTCCTCAGAAGAGAGAAGATGTGCACCGAGGGACTTATGAAATGAATTATTTTTCGCGGTACTTATAATGTTTGATGAATTATGAACGAGTTTGCACCGTACCTGTGTGTTTGTTCCCTCGCTCCGTCGTCATCACTGTACTCAACAGATGAGAGCTCGCCTGCCTGCCTGCCTTCCCTAGGCCTCTCTAACATCACAACCCCTCCCCCTCTCCCTCCTCCCCCCCTCCGCCTTCACCTCACATGGTCCCAGGCCTGCAGCCAGCCGGTGAATGACCCCACTACCTCACTTCCCTTGGGTTCATCCCACATCCTTCCTCCGTGGTATTTCCACGGTCTGTCCCATTCTTCTCGTGTATATCTCTGCTTCAGCGTGCCTGAGCTCTCCGTCCCCATGAGAGCGAGACAGTACCACCATCTGCTTTCCAGAACACCCCCGTCGCCTCTCAGACGTGCGAAGGCGTGCTCGCGAAACACTGAGGTTCATGCGGACACACTCGCTCAAACACACACCCAGGTGCACACACACAATATCCCTCCCCTACGGCGAGTCTCATTCGTTCCCAGCATGCACCAGGAACTGCACCTGCGTTGTCGTCTCCCTTCCTGTCCTCGGGATCACGCCACGCGTCTGCCGTGTCCGAAGCCGTGGCGTGTAGGCCGCCTCCGCATCCTGTGATAGGTCAGTGACATCTCTGGTCTCAGTAGATAAATAAACGTTCGGAAAAGAGATTCACTTCCTGGATTGGTTGCCTCGGTTACGGGCTTTTGTTTTTTTGCGTCTTGCTACTTATCTCCTCGGGTGGTCAGCTTTGGACAGCATTGTCTTGGTGACACGGGCCACCTCTGAGTAGGTTCCTGGTGTAAATCTTGTCTCGTTCTTGGCCCCTTATCAATACATTCATTAAGACTCCATTACTGTGACGGTCTTTATAATGAAGTGATCTATGCAGCAGAAGAGTTAGAGCTTCGAGAACATATGGACGCAAGCAGTAGAGAGACAAACTGTTAACTATGCTCCGGAATTAATTTAGCTCATGTTACTTTTCTCACTTAAGATGTCGTAAAGTACACACAATCAGCTTCACCACAGATGCCCCCAAAACAGGACATTACTGTGTCATGTGACGCAATTTAGAAATTCAGTTTTTCACTTTTTCTTGTCTTTTTTCTTTTTTTCCCCTGCATGTTGTGTGGCCACTTGTGTGACATCATCAAAGTTTACTTTGGCCATTCACTGGTATCCTTGTGTCATTTCCTGCTTCCTGCAAGCTTGGTCATATCCGAGTCTAACTTCCTATCCACAGTTAAAAAGTTATTATCTTACATCTTCAGCGTTCTCGACGAAACCCTAGCAAATCGGTAACTCTTTGATACATGCAGAAACAATCAATTCTCTGTGATCGACCACTTTTATCTGACAAAAACTGTTAATTGCACATCACTCAGAATGGAGCCTTCTTCGGTGATGTTAAATTGTACAGAGATTATAGATGTTGGGGTGTATAGATTTTTGCAGTATAGCATGCCATCATGAGATACTCTGGACAGATATATTTCTAATCATGAAAAGCAACAACCGTGTGCGCCATATGTAGTGAAAACATGATCCGAGAGACTGTGTGCTGTACTTGAAATGGAGATATTGTGTCAAAAAAAGGGATGCACGCATACAATGTTTTCAGTTTCAGTTTTCATGAATGACAAGTATATAAGTTCTAAACAACTAGGAGGTCACCATGGTTACGGGCAAAACAATATGACTGTCGCATTCTAGTCCTTCGCAGAACATGCAGTCTTTTTCTACGACAGAGCTTGGTACCGCAGCACAAAACCATGTTCTGTTTCACCCTTGTGGTGTGTGAAAAACACGTCACGCAATAATCAAAGGATCTTTCCAAACTTGAACTCTCTGTCGCCATGGTTGCGTTGCCGGGAAACCAAACAATGCTCTGCCGAAACTCGATAACAGGAAATGATTTCATTGTCTGTTTCCTCTAATGTGCAACAGAAGTTAGACTGGCAGCTGAGCGTGCTCTCTTCAGTGCAACTGTGATCTGTGCAAGTACAGGTGAAAAACCGCAACCTAAAGCTGTTCCTCTCTCATTGAGTGAAACTGATTCAGAACTCTTTTCAGGCATGCTTCCGTGCATGTGCTTCGGAACGCCTGTCACACGACACGTTGTATGGATGGTGTGTTTAAGTGGAACACTCGCGATAGAGTTGTCCGTGGCAACGTTGTAAGGTACTGGACATGGCACGGCGATATCTGCTGGTCTCAGCCTCTGCTGAAAAGGCCAGCTTTCATGTCAGTGAAGCCTCTGTGTTCTTGGGTGACGCTTACCAGCTCAAAGCCAGAAGGGTTCATCACTGCAGACAGAGAGTAAGCCAGGACAGAGAAGCCTAAGGCAGATCTTTCGGCCAATCGTGGCTGTTTGATGAGGCTGCAAAGGAATGTGCTGCCTATCACACGTCTCAGAAGAAGAGGGGAGGCGGGATCACGCCCCCAAAAAAACATCACAAAGGCTTGAAATTCAAAACGTATTAACGACTTAGATGTATGACAAACATTCCCGAAAACGTTGAGCGGCTTCCACATTGATATTGCAGTATTATTGTGAATCTTTAATGAATACGCATATAAGCCCCACCACAAAATGAACAGGGTAACACGAGCGTCATTCTTTTATAATCCCTCCAGACATGGCTCTGACATTCACATGATTCCTATTGTATCATATGTCCTGAATCCTCCATTCACACCCAGACAATGGGCCAACGCTACCTGTCACGAGTTAAAAGAAATACTTTAACGTCTGCTTCTTCAACAATTTGTAGCATTTGGCCCTGGCGGGTAGACCCAAGCTCTCAAGGGTGGGGGGGGTGTGTGTGTGGGGGGGGAGCCTTCTGAATGCTGCGTTCCCAGAAAACATGGCAGGAATTTGGCTACAGGGCAGATAAGTATCCTTTACTGAGTGGGAGGGAGGAATGCCTTCTCAAGGGAGAGTTGGGAGGGTTTTGTGGAAGGGTTTTTACTAAATCAGTGCACCCCCCCTCCCCCTTCCTCCCTTCCTCCCTTTTCTACCACCAATCACACACAGATGTACAGGTGATGTAAACAAGGGGCATGCTGACGAATGACTTCCCAATCAACTGCATAGATAGCGAAAGAATTTCGTACAGCACATGTGTACGCCACGTAACATACTATTTGCAACTACATGCTACTTAAATCTTTGCCCGTATTTATCTTCAACATATCATTTTTCATCAAAGGTCATTGTTCAACTCAGTGACCTGGTTGGTCATCCAGGGGACACTGGTAATATGTAAGCATCCTCATTCCTTCTTGGGGCACGTTATCAAAGCTTCTCCATATGCCCCCATCCTCTTAGTTTAGCCTTACAGAAAGGTTTTCCCCCTCATTAACTCCCCCAAGGATGGTTTGAAATCTAATCTGAGAAAGTGTGCCTTTTCTAAACACTGAAGCCACTGTGCATTATTCATTTGATTTAATGGAGGAGGTGGTCTTGGGGTTATTGCAAATCAGGGGAACAAATATTAACACCCACAACATTAGCATGGGAATAAGCTTCGTCTGAATGACTTACATGCTGCAGTTTCATGGAACATGCCCCAAAGGTAAGTACTTTCCCATACCTAATGTAAACACTATAGGGTTGAATTAAAATTGTATGACATGACTTGGATATTCTGCCTCCACAAATGTTTGTGTTTGTCTGCGGAAATCGATCGCAGATAAATTGTAGGGACGGCGACATAGTTTATCAGTGCTTGAATCGTTTGAAACCAGGAACTTGTCGCATGAGAATAAATTACGACACAGAGATGGAGTGAACTGGCATGCCTGTTCAGATGGAAACCTGCTGATCTTATTTTATCTAGCACCAATTCATTCTGAGTGAAAAAATCTGTGATCCGCTGGCATTGAAGTGTCTTTGCACAGTGTGAGATTTGGCAACAGTTCTGTTCTAAATGTCAAGAGTGCGTCGACTACGCATGCGCAAAAAAAAAGGATCAAGTGTAGACTGGGATAAAATTGTAACCGAGAAAAATAAATGGTTTATTGCAACTCTAGCACCACAGAACGATTCGCTGCTTGCAACTGTAAAACAACGAAAACCGTCTTATGTCAGTCACTTCGGATGACTCCGTTTACAGAACACTCTCTTCCTAGAGATTCGAGGATAGCCGCTGTACTTGACCTTGTGACACCACACGCATCAGACCACATTAGTCATAATTACATTGTTTGCATTGAGAAGTCTAATGTGCAACAGAACAGAGAGTGAAGTCCATCCATCCAGCCAGCCAGCGAGCGAGAGAGAGAGAGACAGAGAGAGAGAGCGAGAGAGAGAGAAAGAGAGAGAGAGAAAGACAGAGAGACCGAGAGAGAGAGAGAGAGAGAGAGAGAGACAGAGAGAGAGAGAAAGACAGAGAGACCGAGAGACCCAGAGAGAGAGAGAGAGATAGATATCAGTGTTTTCAATCCTGAATGCCTCGCTGGGCCGTCTGTTTTCACTCCAACCAGAGTTACGTTAGCCGGATCTGCCTGGAAGAGATGCAGTTAGACGTCATCTGAACGTCAGTAGGTGGTCTGAGGAGAGCCTAGCGTGGACCCCAAAGAGTCTCTCCTTACAACTGTTGCTCTCCCTGTGGCCTCCTCCTCCTCCTCCTCCACCCTGGCTTAAGTGCTCCTGTACTCTGAACGAACCCTCACACCAGACCCAAAGTCACAAAAGGTCAAGCTTTAAAACTGTAAATCACCAAAGCAAAGGAGAAAACGCAGCACTTAATAAACACTTTACAGTGAAGATTGGGAATATGAGGTTGTTCTGTGACAGGACTAAGCAAGATACAGTAGGTTCTACTCAGCTCAGCGGTAATTTGGTCCGGTTAAGAATGGTCATCGGTAAATGGATATAGCGGGATGCTTCTAGGGTTAATTGCAAACATACTACTGTGTGCTGCTTCCATGGCTGTCTATTTTCTTTTTTTACGAGGGCAGATCATGCAATAAAAAGTGCACTCTTTCCTTTGGGAAGCGATGCAGAGCATTGATTGAACTCCCTCTCAACTTGTGCACAGCAGCAGAAAATATTATTTCAATGGGCAGAAAAAAGAGAGGTTGAAAAACAATCCAAAAAAGTACCGAGATTGAAGGGAGAACTGTGTACATGCGGCGTCGCTGAGCAAGCTTACAAACTAATAGACATGATGGTATCTATTACCATACACAGAAATGTAATTAAAACCACATATCTGCTTCATAATGAGAGACTGGGTTTCCTTTCTCTTGAGCAGTTGTGTTTCATTCTCTTGGTACTTTAGGGGGATTTCTGCAACTTCCCTGAAAAACACCCAACGATTATTTTCTCCCGCTTGCGTATTGCCACGATCTTTGTCTAAGAAACAATGATACAGTACCTTTGGCCGGCCAATGATTTAAACATGATGTACAGCACTGTATCTTGTGTATGTGGAGGGATTCTGGAAGACTTCCACAAGATTTTGATATTTTTTCCCTCACTCAAGGCTACTATTAGAGCTATCAAAATGCTTCTTTTTCTTATAACTGCACTCAAACTAGCAAACATGAAAAGGAAACTTCCGACTCCTGCAATTTCACCGCACTTTCCATATCAACATTTCATTGCATCTGACCACACTATGCAAGAGTGGGCTGATTAACTTCCACTAACCTTATCTATTCCACTAACTCTTCCACCAACCCTATCCCAACCCTATAAATAACCCTATCAATAACCCTACCACTAACCCTAACCCAACTCTATCAATAACCCTAACCCTACCCTACCACGGACCCTTCCACTAACTCTTCCACTAACCCTAACCCAACCTTACCACTAACCCTAACCCAACTCTTCCACTAACCCTAATCCAACCCTACCACTAACCCTACCACTAACTCTTCCACTAAACCTACCACTAATCCTAACCTTAACCTAATAGGACATAAAGCAATCACTCTCTGCTGGCATTAACCTTACCCACTCTATCCTAGAGCCAAATTAGCAAAACTCCAACAAGTGTGACTATTCCATTTTAAAACTCCAACCTTTTTTTCTTTTTAAGTAAGCACACTCATCATATTTTCAATACTAACTGTACGCCGACGTTGTAATTCTTACATATTTAGTTTCTGTCATCGTTGAATCTCAGAGGACTTGTGATTGAACAAACCGCAACATTAACGATTGGAAACATCCGATATATTCAAGGCTGTGCAATAACGTTTGTCCTTGCAGTTCACACAACGCATCCGCGGGACACTATTCATCACCTTCAGTAGAAACATGCATCATGTGAGTGTACATAATGTGATCGTAAAGATGGATGCTGCTCAGCATAAGAAACAGAAGATAACGACGTTTTTTTTTTGTTTGACGGAAATTTGTCACCTTTATTTTATTTTTTTTTACTAAATACTAAAGTACAAGAGAAAGGACAACTGTGGTTTTACACGGCCTGCTGGCTGGCAGCCGAGAAAAGAGTAATAACAGAGATGGAGGGGATAAAGGTTGCCTTATATCATCAATTATCTTAAAGCCTGACATGAGAGTGATGTGCTGTTTGTGGAAGAAAAACGGTGGCTGTAGATTTTTTGAAATGTTCTCCTCTTTGCTGAAACAAGCTCAGCTTCACAGCCTCACTACGTTCTAAGCTTCCTCAGCTATTCATTTGGCTTTGCATGATCGTTGCTTTTGGTGAAAAATCGAACATTTTGCATATTATAAAGGCACCTCTTTAATTTCTTTAAATTTTCCCCAAAAATTTCTGTTTTTTCAGAGTACGTCTGCGCCTGCTCAGTCAGATTCTTTGTATTTAGTTTGTTGTTTCTGTCAGACTGTGTATTCCAACGTTCCAGTGAAGGCAAATAACGTGGAATGAATGTCCAAACTGCGACTCCAAACTGCGACTTCACTATGAAGTTGATTAATAGAGAAGCTTGGTGTTCCTTTCCTGTAAGGCGACTCACCAATTGAGTTTACCTGTTTGCGTGAATGTTTTTCAAGCAAAGTTGTTCTCAACGCAAATAAACTTGCTGTCAGTGAACGCGTTTTTGTAACACAATCACCGACACAAACATAGAGAACCCAGGTGGTGCTTCTCTAAATAAATTATGTCCAAAAGTAGAAAGCCTGCTAGTTGCTAGATCAGTGGCCCTCATTTAAATCTCTTTTTAATACGTTAAGACTTGCAAAACGTATTAGCCAGCGCTGATTAAACTCAGCTTAACATTTTCAACTGAAGAGCACCTTGTCTGTAGGGGCAGTTAATTCCTCGTTTACACTGGCGAAGCTCCAGTGTCAGAGCTCCCACGAGGACGTCTTCATTAATGGATGAAGGTGAAGTTATTTTGTCTTGAATCTGTATTCAGGAAGATGGGAGAAAAGAGACACAAACAGAAAAGTAGCATGTCTGTAGATTTTAGTGAAACTTTTACCTCAAGGTTCTGTGGTGCATTTCATGTGAACGATGTTTGATGCCGTCGTGGATGTTGCACCTAGGTTCATTAAAAAAGTGTAACTGACCTTTCGTTTTGCCGCTTATGCAACACAGACTCAGATAGTGTGTGGAGTTGGTGCCGCTGAACTGACTACATACATCAAAAATATACTAAGATCTATACAGTATGTCCTAGGGGTTTTTTTTTCTTTGGAAAACGGTTTTCAATACTGCCAGTTAACCACTTCAAGACCACTATTACCCTAAATCATAGAAACACCAACTGGCTTAATCCAATCTAAACACTATCTTTGGTCTTTTCAGAGAGATTCACCGATGTGTTTGTACAATGGAAAAGTTTGTAGTACCTTTGGCCTTTTCTGATCCCCAGACTGCAATTTCTGCCTATCTTTCCTTCTTGCGTTTAATCAGGTCTTTTCTAACAAAGGCCATGCGGACGCATCCAAACCTGAGCTGCAAATGTTACCCTGTTTGCAACTGGAAAGGCCTCATTCTAAACATTTGCCTTGGATTTTGCAAGCACAACCATTAACCTTTTCAAAAATTGAGTTTGGATTTGATGAACGGGGCCAATGCATTTCTCTCCATCCCTTTGAGTTGATATAGAAATGTGGGCCTTTATCAAGTGGGATGAAAATCAGAGATAGTGTATAGAGCAGACAGACAGCAGAAAATATGCAGAATCTGGGTCAGGACCAGACTCTTAGTGCTTATTACAGAGCGTAGGTTTGCTCCTTTTTAGAGGGAAAGCCAATTCTCTCTCTCTTTGCCTCGCTCTCCCCTTCTCCCTCTCTCCCTTGTTGCCTCTCTCTCTATCCCTCTCTCTTTCTCACTTACTGACTTTCCTTCTCCCTCCCTCTCTATCGCTTTCTCTCGTCCTCTCTTTCTCTCCCTCTCCCGTATTGACGGTATGCAGCATGTGCCTGTATGTGCCTGGGGAGCACAGCTATGAAACTCCCTCATTATAAGTTTGGGTTTCTCTGGACATTATAGGATGAGCTGGTATTGATCGGCGTGAGCTAACTGGAAACACTTCCCATCTGGGCAAACTGGCGCTCATTTAGGAGAGATGTGATCTCGGTCTAAGGACCATACAACATCTGGTTATTGGACCCATGGTGATAGAGTATAGGGTCATCGTACAATCAGGAAATCTTTAGGCGGTAATTACACGTTCATTTTGCCGGAGAAATTGAACACGTTGAATCACCGTACAGTGAGTAGTGGCTGAAGAGGGAGATCAAAAGTGAGTCACTACCATAGAAGAATCTGGAAGACCTGCGATGGAGACATGCTGAAAATCCATCTACTGTATGTGGACAGTTGAATAAGCCACAGAAAATGTATAGCTAGTTTGTTTTTTTCTTCCATATACGTTAGTCTTCTACTAATCGTTTGCATTCATTATTAAATGGTTCTATATGCAATTAGACACAATGAAAATACCACCGTCATAGTAATCGTTAATAAAATGAGACTCTAGTATCTTCTAGAACACAGAAATCCACAGTCGAGAATTTTTTTGTCTCTTCGTCTATCATTAATTTAGACGTAGCCTTCTTTTTTATGTCGCTGCTACAATAGTCTATTTGATTGTGAAAATGTAGAATATTCCTTGACTCCCGTCCATTTTTCACCCTGTCTCTGTAATCTAATTACTTCACATGCTGTAACTCTCAGGCAGAATCTTATAAATATTCATACAAATTCAACAATTCAGATTAAACATATGCAGTGGCAACTCCACAGAACGAACACAAATTTTATGAAGCCAAAATATACACCTATGTCTAACAGCATATCTAATATCGAGACATGAATAGCCCTCCACTTCTGTTCGAGTATGACAATGAAATTCAGGTCATGAGGAATCAGGTCTGCTTCAACAGGACTCATCATACGGCAGGATAGTGAGTCGTTTTTTTCAGAGAAGCCCGATAATGGCCCAAATAGACAGCAAGATGAAAGGCTGCTGTCTTTTCCAGAGTCAGCTTTCAAAGACCATTTTTGCAAATGTTATCCGACCCATTTCACCATCATCGACGGCCTTTAATCAATGACTAAAGATTTTCTTGCTCCTTCGTCTCTGCCCTATGAAAATCTTGTTCGAATGGAAACCTTGTTTTCATTGCCCGTTACATGAATTGGTATAGAATTTTTCCTTTGCTGTGGTATCGTCTAAACAACGCACTGATTGAGAATGTCCACATATATAACCTCTTGTATGTTTGCCTTCTACAGATTTATGTTTGAACAAAAAGAAAAGCTTTGGTTCTTTTATGATAGACCTACAGTGTTTGAATGAGACAAGGGCCCATTCCTTCATGCAGGTGCAAACATTTCATGAAATGTTCAATTCCACAGGGGAACTAACAGTCATGTCTGTTTTACTTCCAATGGGGATTTTAGTCCTCCAGCAAGACCGAAACCACGGTCCACTCAACTGGAAATGAATTAGGAGGGAGGTGGGTGAACTCTATTTGTTCTGGCTATGCTTGATGAAGCTCCTAATTGTCCTTGGCCGTGTTAACCCAACTTACAAGTCCTTCCCCCTTTTTGTCATTATCACCACAGTGCTGTTTCTATAAATTACCACCCAAATCACACCTCCTAAACCCACACTAGTAACTGAACTCGAAAGCTCGTCATGCATAGACGTTCATTCTAGCTCACTGGTGTCAACGTTTTTCTATGGTGGTCTGACAAAGAGACAAGGGAGACTCAGAGGACACAGGAGAGACTCAGAAGAGACAAAAAGGACTCAGAGGACAGAGGAGAGACTCAGAGGAGACAAGGGAGACTCAGAGAGGACAACGGAGACTCAGAGGGGACAAGGGAGACTCAGAGAGGACAACGGAGACTCAGAGGGGACAAGGGAGACTCAGAGAGGACAAGGGAGACTCAGAGGAAAGAGGAGAGACTCAAAAGAGACAAGGAAGACTCAGAGGACAGAGGAGAGACTCAGAGGAGACAAGGGAGACTCAGAGGAGAAAAGGGAGACTCAGAGAGGACAAGGGAGACTCAGAGGGGACAAGGGAGACTCAGAGGAGACAGGAGAGACTCGGAGGAGACAGGAGAGGCTCCAAGAAGGAATCAAGGGAGACTTGAGGGCCAATTGAGGTCTTGGCCTGAGCTCTGGAGAACGGAGCTGTGAATCACCCACCTGGTTTACGTCATACTTCAGACATCGACACGTACTTTGGAGAGATCGCAGAAAAATTACAGTCCCCCAAAATTCAATTTCAGTTAAATGATTGGTGGTGGGACACAACGCTCTGCAGATGATTAATCCACACGTATGGATTGCCACTTTACCATGACACACTCTAATGTACGTTGTACAAAAAAAAAAGATATATATATATAAATCGCACTGTAGGCCTTCATTTGTCAGTCTAATGGGCGGAGCATTAACAGATGCTAGTTGCTGTCTTCTACTCATTTATTACCTCCCATGTTATCCCAGTCTGCCACTTTACAACCATAGCAACATAAATCAAAGGGGCCAGAAGGGGAAGGTCTTTCATTTACGTGTGCTTCTGAAGGAAGATATATAGTAATGTGGAGTCAGTGTTCCAAACTCAGAGAAGGTTGCCATGAACGCATCGTAGTATTGACAAAGACTGTTGGTTAAACTGATTGTTTTTCCCGACGAATTGAAAGTTTCCCCTATTGCTAGCATTTCATTTTGTTTTTGCCAAGAGGTCATTCAAATTACAGGGTGAAAAAAATGGAAAGCTTCCAGTTAGTGTTCTCTCTGGCATGGTTTGTTTCTCTGAATAGGATACACTTGTCTCTCAAAGGCTGCTCTCATGTTGTGTTGAGGTTTAACGCGGGTCAAGCCACACAGGGGGGAAAGAGACGAAATCCTAAATTTGGCACAAAGATTCTTGTCGCTGGGTTCGTGTGGGGAAGGAGAGACCTAGAGAGCATGAGTGGTCTTCCCAATAATATTCCTTCATTTCTCCTTCCTGTCTTCTCATTCTCGCGCAGGCAGAGTAGCACGATGCATTTAATTTACTATCAGCTCCTCGAAATGTACTGGGAAAGCTCTCCATAATTCATGAAGAAGAGAGAGGGGAGGAGGGAGGCATGATAAATCTATGGTTGCTATTCATGTGTGCCCAGTGCTTCCCATTGAATGTTAATGGCCAAAGACAAAAGATAAAAACGCGAAAGAAAGAAAGCATTCATGGAACTCTGCCGTGAAAACAACTAAATCTCAACCTCATATGTGTAACCTTGATCCGGGGCTAAATTCCTGAGAAGTGACACCGTCAATTGTCTTAAAAGACTTAACATGAATCATTGGCGATTCCGTTCACCACCATTTTCCTTATCTCCATAATGAAGCAATTAATAGCTCCAGAAAATAGTTAAAGTGACATCACAGTGGTTTGGTCAGAGCAGGGAGCACGTAACAGGGAATCAATGAAACTAAGAGATAGAGACTGCAGCATAGTTATCAAAGCTACATAGTAATGACCAAGAAAAGCGATATCGGCTTAGGATGCACATACTAACCTTCAAACAAGTGTGCAGGGAGAAGGATCTGAGACTGTCTCTCTCTCACCCCCTTTCACACACACACACTGCCAGACACACCCACACACACACACACACTGCCAGACACCCACACAACAACACACACACACACACACACACACACACACACACACACACACACACACACACACACACACACACCAGACACACACACACACACACACACAAGCATGTAAATCAAAGATTGACAGGATGGAATTTACTACAGATCTGTTGCCTTTTCCTGTGTGTAAAAGGCTGACATCATAGTGAAACCTTGATAGATTGTTGTGTTTTTCCTTGCGATTCTAAAGAGGTTGGAAGAAAAACACTGTTGTAGATGAATAATGCTATCTCTATCTGATCATAAGAAAATAAATGAAGGAAACGAAGAAAAGCAGTTAATTTACCAAGAGATGCAATTCTTCAATGTTAAACATTCTTGCTATTGTATGTCAGTCCATGACAGGAAAGTAGTCATTTGTGCTTAATTGGATCATTTGTGCCCCATGCAGACTTTACACCAATAGCTCGATATAGCTAGAAGCTATGCATGTTTATACTTTGAATTCTGAATTTTACTCACGCGTTCGTAATTGATAGTAGTCAACCTGTTGCTCTGTAAATGTGGGCCTGGACATATACAAGTGGATTATAAGGTTATGATTACCACGCTGCAAAGTAAAACTGCGCATGTGCATCTGTGTTCCTATGTGTGTGTGTATGTCTGTATGTCTGTGTGTGTGTGAGTCTATGTGTTAGGGAGTGTCTGTGTGTGTGTGTCTGTGTGTGCTAGGGAGTGCAGTTTAAAAGAGTTTTGATTTATTGGTGGGTCATGTGACTTAAATAAATACATATTCTTTGATCTGCTAAATTTGTTTGTAATGATTCTCGATTAGAGCCAAGGTCATTACCCTTTCCCAAGGGGAGGCTACATCACACACACAGACACACACACAGACACACACACACACACACACACACACAGAGACACGCAATGCATGACTATCACCAGAGAAGTGGATGACAAGGGAAAGAGCACATTGCTCTGTGTGTGTTCTCACCGCAGCTTCTTGTCTGTGCGTGACCAGTGAGCACTCTCTGCTTCTGCTGCTGTAGTGTGCTCATGCATACAAGGCCTGTCCTTTTCTTGACCTTGTCATTCAACACCTCCTTTTTAGGGGGGTTGAAGTCCCAGGGCCCATATGCCAGCCTGCTGTACTGGGAGTACCTGTGTCTGACTATGTACCAGACAGTGTTTCTTTGGTTTGGGAGTGGTGGTCATCATAGGGGCCCAGATACGGGCTAGACATGGGGGTTTAGGGGACCTTGGTTCCCCAGATGACTGGTGACCAGGAGACAGCCGGACTTGCATCGCTGCCAACACAAGACCCCAGGTGCAGGAGTTTCAAGCAGACACGAAATGACTGAGAATTTGAGTGCGTGTTAATCCTTCTCCACTAAGGCGGTTTGCAGACCAGTTTTGGAGGCTGTACTCCACAGAAGAACCAGCACCCGGCCAGGTTAACTTGTTTCGGAGAGGCACAAGATCTTCTCTAGTCTCGAACTGGTCCGGTTCAAATTTGGGACAGGGGGTGGGCTTACAGTGATCAGAACTGAATTTGTTCATCTTTATATCTTCACTACGTAGAGCATTCAAAAAGTTGTATATTAGCCATCACCACCTTGTCGTTCATTGGAAAACAGTCAATGCAACAAAGGACTCTGAATGGCTAACGAATGTAGGCTACAGTAGGTAGCTATCTAGATGTAGCTATATGTAGCTGTCCCAGCATTGCTGCGGATGAGCAAACTTACACTGACGTTTACAGTGACATTATGAAGTGGCTCTCTTGCCACTGGCTCAGGGAACTAGTTCTTCAAAGGTTTGCAAGATTGAACCAACTGTGAATTAGCACAACCCAGAACCAGTGCACGGTTTGTGTTGGTGGGACAGTGGTTATGTACGTGCGACAGAAAATAATAGAGAGAGAAAAAAGGCTCCGGAGAGAGAGACAGTACAAGGTACTTTACATACCCTGTTTGCATCCCTTCAGAATCAGAACATTGGAAGTATTTCACCATGTTACATTCTGGTTCCACTCTGATGCCAGAGCTGAACACATACCCACACCCACTCCTACTGTGGACACACACACACACATTCTCCTCCAACACACACACACACACACACACATTCTCCTCCAACAGACACACGCGCACACACAGCGGTATGCTGCCCTTGTTTGATAGAGATGAATACGGTATGGTATCAAATGGTAAAAATGTCCAGCCTATGGTGGGAACAGCCCGCTGGTGCTATTGAAGCCCCACTTTCAATAAAGACGTGTCGGATCAAAACAACCACTGAGCGACCCCTGTGACTAACATACCTTTTTTATATTCCCATTCAAACAGCTCATTGTTAGACATTCAAAGAGTAACTTTGTGAAATGCTTTCAGCCGACAAAAGAAGAAAGTCTTCCTCTCTCTCTTCTGGTCACAGTGGGCGAGGGAGAGGTAGGGGTGGGGGGGTGGGGGGTGTGGGAGGTGAGCTAGGCTGGGTAACCTTGGTAGCTGGTGAGCTACACAGTGCTAGCGTGACCCAGGTCACCTGTTCTGATGTATGGTCCAACACCAGAGAGAAGCACACCACATTTATTAGACTGCCTAATGATAAAAAGATAGGAGGGGAAATGGATGACACTTAGATGGGAGCCCACACATGGAGGGTGATGGTCGGTAGTCTCCGGGTGGTAATATCATAAAGTAGGAGTCGGGGGTGGGGGGGGGGGGGGCGGGGGGTGGAGGCGAGGGGGGCAAGGCGGAGCACAGGGGACGAATGCTGGCAGCTCTCTGGGAATACAAATGTTGCCTTTAAGTTGGAAATGTGTGGCTTGAGATGTGGCTCCGTATTGAAAGAGGGAAGATTTAGGTCTTTAGTGGATTAATCACTGTCATCATCTGGGGGATTGTGTAGAAGCAATTTAGATGGTAAATACAACACATGCTCATATATCATCTGTTGATACTATGGCACGCCAAAGTTTGGCCGCACATTTGGGGTCTGAACGAGAAATAAATGGTCTTATTTGTCACAAAGACAGTTTTATCGCGGCATGACAAGGGGCATTTAAAAGAGCATATCTGAATCTCATTACCTGAGCGCAAGTTTTACCTTGTGCACAGTAAATGTAAGCGCTTCTGAATATCTTTTTCCACCTCAGCAAACTGAACAAGTTATTAATGTCCAGTAAATAACATTTCAAGTTCACTACCAAGCGAAGAACACAGCACACAACTCAGTTCCTCAAACAAGGCGCGGTGTTTTTCTTTGTCGTCGGGGTAGAGTGTGGTCCATATCTTATCCAAATCGCCATTTATCTAACTAATGACAGCCTTTCTTTGTATAACTGCATGGCTTCCAGCACTGCAAAACTCTCAAAAAAACACTCTGACATTAAACAGACCTTTTCTAATCTCTCTTGTCACACACATTTACATCCCATTGGATATTTAGCTGAGAGGGTTTTTTTTCTCCGAACTGTGTCCCTGGTCTTGTGATTCCTGAGCAAATCACCCGTGAATAAGGAATCTTCCAAGAATTATGATGCTCTTGTTGTGAGTAATGGATGCAGACAATGGAAAGAAACTGGCCTGCGGGACTCAGACACACGGTTCCTGTGACTTTGAAGACATGTTTATGGAAATCAATATGCGCCGTTCTACTCGGTCCCGACTGTAGTGCGCAGGATCTATTGTCTTCATATCGTTTCCAAAATCTGAATATGGCATCGGAGGGTGCTTGCACGCTCAATGGCATGTGATATTGAAAGCATGTTTCATAGGCGATGGGAGATGAAGTGGGATGGGGAACGATGGCACTGCGCGACAGATGTTTGTACACTCAGTGATTTCTGGGCGTTATAACGAACCGAAAACCATCGCTCGTGCGACACCCTCGTGGCTTTGTGGGGGTGGGGCCTGATGGAAAACACGTGGAACGTCTGGAAGGAGAACGCGTGATTCGTTCCCTGCGCGGTTCCGTCTGAATGTCTCACAGGGCCGGTCTTGGGTTGAGCCGACACACGCCCTTTCATCCAGAGAACAGAGAGATCCAGCGCAGATCCCAGACGTGAAGAAGCAGGACTGACCAGGTACACTGGCGCCCCTCTCTACGTGTTGACTCCCGTTTGTTGTCGAGAGATCGCCAGGACAACCTGATAGACTGACCTTAGAACACCCAGGGAGATGATGTCATCGTGGTCAGACGATCCACAGGTTGGCCTGCTGGGCAGCTCGTGGTTAAATGAAAGCGACGCTCCCTGATAGGGGGAAGACCTCTGGTCATTGACAATGAAGCTTTGAAGTTGCTGATTAAGCTCAAAACTGACTCTGTCCAGTTCCAGCTTGTGGGGCCAAAGGATCTCCACGCCAAGAGGGAGATCTGAGGGAGACAGCTAGCTAGCCCTGCTGCTGGAGATCTGAGGGAGACAGCTAGGTAGCCCTGCTGCTAGCTATCCTGGCCCACCCCATTCCCTACTCTACATTACCATCAGCACTGATAGCGATAGCTTTAGGGCGAGGTTAAGATCGGAATTTTAATGGATGCTTCTACGTCCAATCGTTATTGCATTCTGCTCGATGCCTTGACTTTTTTCGTTGTTGTTGCACATTCCTGAAGTCCTGAAGCTCTTGCTTCATGCCAGATTGAAAATAAATCTTATTAAACCGATATGTTGTCGGGGTCATTTCAGACCACCCGTGCTAAAATGGTAACAGTTGAACTTGACGTGAAAACCATGTCCAGAAACCTCGGTTAGTTTCGTAGATAATTTCCACATGTCCAAACCTTTGTAGGCTCAGTCTTCTGTGACCTCCATCTGAAGAACAAGGTCAGAACCACTGAGGTCATTTCTCACGCGGCCCTGATGAGAAATATTGACCAAAACCTTGCGAAGAACCCGGAAAAAGAGGTCGAGTGGAACTTTCTCACTTTGACATATCACGTTGCCAGTACAGTGAGCCTGGATTAAAAGAGTTGACGTCTCAGAAAGCCATCAGTCAAGATGAAGGATACAAGATAAGGGAGGATAAGGGGTGTGTGTGTGTGTGTGTGAGAGAGAGAATGTGTGTGTATGTGTGTGGTGGTGTATGAATGTGTGTGTGTGTATGTCTGTGAAGGTCTATGAATGTGTGTGTGCTTGAATGTGTGTGTGTATGTGTGTGTGTGTGTGTGTGTGTGTGGTGGTGTATGAATGTGTGTGTGTATGTGTGTGTGTATGTGTGTGGAGGTGTGTGAATGTGTGTGTATGTGTGTGGAGGTGTATGAATGTGTGTGTGTATATGTGTGAAGGTGTATGAATGTGTGTGTATGTGTGTGTGTATGTGTGTGTGTTTTGAGGGTATCTAGGCCCAGTTGTTTCCTGACAGGGTCAATAGTACCAGCTTGGAGACCCAGGAAGGAGGCACCAGCCTGGAGACCCAGGAAGGAGGCACCAGCCTGGAGACCCAGGAAGGAGGCACCAGCCCGGAGACCCAGGAAGGAGGGGCTGTTGCTGGGGTGAAGACATGGCTGCCGACCCTCTCCCCTCTCCCTACCCTGGGGTCGCAAAGACCAGTCTCCAGGGAGAGGAGAGACCTCAGCCCATAACTCAGCCCTCCGACCCCTGACCTTTAGCAACCATGGCCAGGCAGGCAACCTTTAGCACTGTGATAGATGGTTCATCATGCATAGACACAATCAAGTGATTTATTGGTAGGTGATTATATTATGTGTGCAGATTTTCTCCGATTTTTTTAACGCCACCTTTTTAAAATAATCCCTCTTTAAATCAAACCTCCATTTTGCAACGTTTAAACATCTTAGCAGTTTTTCCCCCAAGATTTTATCTGTTTTGATCAATTAGCATCCTGCCAAAGAAGCAAATCAACCCCACAGGCTGTCTGGCAGCGAAGAACAGATAGAAAGATAATCGTGACAGTGGCTCTCCCTGTGCTATTAGTGTGAGAGAGTCATATTTCACTTTTTTAATATCCATCTGTCAGTTTGTGTGCTGGATGGTGTCCTATGAGCCAATGGCTCAGCTCTGCTTCTCCAGAGACTCCTGTGAATGCCTGCAAGTATCTTCAGTTTGCAGCTCTGTATAGAATGCATAGGCAGGGTGGAAAATCACTGGCAAGAGACAAGGACAATCTAGGCCAAAGTGTTACATAATAACCTGACAGGTTAGAACAGTGCTTGTGGCTCCCTGCAGATAAGTGCCCCAGAAAAAACAGCCAGGGCTCAATAGCACATATTTATGAGTTTCTCTCTCTTTCAGTATCTCTCTCACAGTCTCTCTCTCAGCATCTCTCTCTCTCACACACACACACAGCCTCTCTCTATCTCCCTGTCTTTCTCATTCTCTCTCTCCAAGATATTGCACTTGGTTCAACATTGCTGAGTTACAACATTGCTGAGTTACAGAAATCCTTTTTCCTCTAGAAGAGCAAGCATGTTCATGTTCTTGGTGTGCTTTGGAGCACATCATCTTGCATGGAACAAACTTTTGTGTTTGGGTCTTAATATTCTAACTCTGCACAAAGGCTGAACTTAAAAACTTGAATACTGGGTAGCTTTAGTCAGTCGTTGCAGGAATGAGTCAATATTCAATACCAAAAACTTATTAATGAAAAACATATTAGGCCCACCAGCACTGACTGTTTTTTTTTCTTCTTTTTTATCTTTGGAAAGCACAAGTTGTTTTGACAGGAGTGCTCTGTGGGTGGGACGATATATTCAAACCACATTTACCTAGGTTGTTTTTTTTTCAGTCCCACCTCATTTGCTGCGACTCTTGACCCCACCTAATGGGAACATTCTATGTGCATGAGCACTGAAGTATAGATAAAAAGGTTTGACCCCCCTCCCCCCCCCCGGCGATGATGATTCCTTGCTCGCCATCTCATTTTGTAAAACAAAATATGAATGTAAAATACGTCTACATTTGGACTGAGATAACGAGCAGCAGTCACAAGGTTTATAAGAGATGAGGAGACAGAAGAGGAGAGGATGCAAGGAAACAGAGGAGGGGATAATGACACAGATCTGAGGGAGAGATCCTTGGCCAGAGGTCAGTGGGTTTGATAAACACAGGCTTGCCTATGGTGCATCTTAAGTGAACGCCAGCGTAATTATCCAGGATGCGCTGCAGCCTGATTGGGTGTAATGTCACGGCCTTCATCCGCCACCCCTCCTTCCTCTCACCCCTCCTCCACACCCCCCGCACTCACCCTCGGCCCCCTACCCCCCCTCCCTTTGCAGCCCCCCACCCCCTCCCCGCCAGCCCCCATGTCAAACGTTCCTCAGACAAGGGAGTGAAGGTCATACACCGAGAGAGAGGAAAGGTCAGGGCAGGGCCTTGTGCCGTACCCATCTCTGGGCAACTGAATGGCAAATTTAATTAAGATTGAGAATGACATTTCCTTTTTTTTCGGGGGGTGGGGAGGATTGTAGTCACTCTCTCTCTCTGTATTTCTGGCCAGTCGTACTGAGTGTCTTAAAAAAGAGAATAATGATCACACCAGGATTGAGTGATTTTCAGGATCCAACCACTGATCCAATCCTATTTTCCATCCCTGTTTCTTACACACTCTGATCTTGGGTTTCTCCAGTGTGTTAAATTATATTCTACAACGTAGTTTTAAAGTTTCTACGGTTCAATAGTTCACTTAAGGGGAGCAAAGTCACTTTTCAGAATCCTTGCAGACGTCTTCATTAAAAAACATCAAAAAGTATCTGCTTTTTTTTGTCCAGGAGGGGGGAGGAATACAGCAACGCCAGCATCCAACTGAGAAAGGAGAAGACCCCCTTCCATCCAACCTGAGAAGAACCATGCTATGACAAGCTGTGCTGGCTCGGCAGATTCCAGGGCGTAGCCGGGGTGGGGGGGAGGGTTGGAGGGGTGAGGAGAGGGTTGGAGGGGAGGGTGCGATAGAAGGACTCCTCACTGAAGAGCGCCGCCAGCGATCATCAAACTCCATTTTTGTCCTTCATCTAAAAACAGCATGTGTTAGAGACCAGATGATGTCTGGGGAGGATTAGTTAATACTTAAAATTCCAAACGATCTACGTGGTTGGGATGGGTTATTCTCCGGTCGACACGACGAGATCAAGGGGAGAGAGAACCGACTGGGCTGGCCCACAGCCTCCTCTCTCTCTCCAGGGAAACCTCCCTTTAATCACCACGCTGCCATGCAAAGTGATCCTGAACTCCGCGAGCCTTTGGTCTCTCCTTCTCTGGCACATGCTCCGACTTCCTCAGCATCCCTTCTCTCACGCAACAATCTCTCTCTCTCTTCCTTTTTCCTCTGCCGGATTTCTGGTCTCGCTTCCTCTTTATTCCTCCTGTTTTTTTACTCTCCTTCTCCTTCACGGTATCTTACATTCACGTTACCTCTCTTTCACCGTCTTTGTGTATATTCCCTCCCCCTCCCTCCCTCTCTCCCTCCACCTCCTTCCCTCTCTCTCAGTCCCTCCCTCTCTCCACCTCCTTCCCTCTCTCCACCGCCTCCCCTCCCTCCCTCCCTCCCTTCATTTTCAACAGTTTCTCCTCGAGTCCTCAGAGGCTTTAGCTCACTGTGGAAGCACCAGACAAGGCTGTGGTGGAGACAGACCCATGCTTAGCACAGCGTAGATCCCGCAGCAGAGCGCTGTGCTGGCACGGACGCAGTCCTCCTTCCAGCGGCTCTAATTGAAGCCTGAACACGTTTCCCTCTCACAAGGCCTCCAGAGGATGCCATAAAGGCAACGCTAGCAGCGGTCATTACCGCGCGGAAAACATATGGTGTCGGGTATCTTTAGGCTTTAACTGTGGAATGGGCGCATGTGACTGAGGGGGGGGGGGCTAAGGAGGGACTTGGCTGTCCAGCGGTGTTGTGGAGGTGTTGCACGGCAGCGCACCAAGCCCCCTCTCCCCCGCCGCCACCCCCCAAAACCCGTCATTTAATGCTGACTGCGGTCTGCTGTCTCGTGTGTGAAGACCACAAAATGTGCTGGTGGCATCAAAATCTCATCCAGAGGGGAATGTGATGGTTTTCCTGTTGACTGCAACACAAGACAGGTCCTCACAAGAACAATAAGGTACCCATCATTTACTGTGCTTCAGTGACCGCTTCTGCAACAATAATGCCTTCGCCTCAACAGTTTTATCAGAAACAATTGGCTGTAAAGGTTTAACTGTGAACGTGACATATGTTTTATTAACAATGTACGAGGAGCGACTCTGTTTGTTTCGACAGTACATCCAGGGCCCTCTGTCTGCTAACTGTGTATACAGCGGCTATTTCTAGAATATGTATATTTAGGTAAAGCTGTATTTAGGGCAGATTGGGTGATGGTTGTGAACTTCCGGGCTGGATAGAGCTATACTGGGTTTGTTCGTACATAAATATGTTTCTATACTGCTTAACTGCAGTGCGGCAACAGCAATAAAACCACAGACATTTGAGATCCACTTACCCATTAAAGACACAGCGTCGATGTGGAAGTGTGTGGGGAGTCGATGATATCTCTGTCGCTAGGCAGACGTCACACAAACAACAGCTGAAGCATATCGCCTCCCTTTTAGAAAACTCAGTTCTTCGCTCACGTGAGCAAATGTTATTGGAGTTGCCATGGCGATTCAATTTTATAATAGCAAGTTCTCTCCAATCCACCCCAACCGTCATCCCTCCCCCCCCCCGCCCCCACCCTCATATTCCTCATCAGGACTCTAAACAGCAGAGATAAGTGGCCTGAGGCGTTGGAAGCTGGCACAGGAACTTTGTTTGCAGCGGGAGTGCTGCCCCCAAGACCCAAACTCAGTGTGTAACGACAGGACACTACATGTTTTAGCTGTTTTATTAACTTAAATTATATGTAATTATAACTTAAAAATAATTATAAAATATTTACTATGTAGTATATATCATTTTTAGAGGAGTTATTGAATTAATTTTCAAGCGATCACCCAACTAATGAAATTGTGTTAGCAGAAAGATTGGACTGCCGCTGCGAGGAAATTGAAAATGCCGCAATTTATCTGAGGGCGTTTCTGTGAGGCTCTTCACATAATCTTCCAAGACATTTAGTTTGAGAAGCGTTGGCGAGGCTTGACCCGCAAGCCAACCATACGTGAGATAACGTCGTAAGGTCTCTCCAATATCGACACCGCCCTCTTGGAGGTCCATTGAATCTTATTTCAGTAACGCTGGGATCCCTATCATGTTTTGTGTTTGTTTTAGTTTTCATAACATCGAAGCGGCTTATTAACACGTGTATCCCGTAATCATGTAGCCCCAGAATAACACCAATGATTGTTGTCCTTCCTGAAAAACATATGATGGTTTCTCGTGACGTAAGCTCCTGAGGAAGGGCTCCCACTGCCTGAACCAGTACTGAGAAGCTTGTGATTATCATGAGAACTAAAGCTCTGGGCCGAATGGCAGAACCCAGAAAGAGAACATACTCCTACTAACAGGGTCTGTTTATTTCACTTTGCCTTTGGCATTTTAGACAAGAAGATATTGGATTTGTCAGCGCCTCAAAAGCCAAGACTAAACAAAAGATTGGGACAATGTACAAAGCGGTTTGTAATTAGTTGTTTTTTTGAACGCAGAACGGCTATTTGAACGGCTGTGCAGTTGACGTGCCACACAGTCATGTTTTGCAAACATTCAACTGCTTGTGTGTGACTGAACACACACACATTTTCCTGTTCATTTTTAGCTCAAGCTTCTTCCTCTGGTGTCTGTCTCTCAGTGGCCATCTGCCATATTGGAAGGCTGCCCTGAGACAGAGAGCTGGAGTGTGACCGGGGGAGAGGGTATATTTAGACATACCCATACTTCACCTCTGTTAACACAGGGATTCATACATCAGATAACCTCACCAGGAATTGGGGACCTCAAAACATCACAGCGTATTTGCTCTTCGAATACTAGAATACGTGGCCTAAATTAGGGAACGTTGTGCCCCCTATCTCTTTTCCAGAGTCTGTGGAAAGCTTTGCTGAGTTTACAGAGTGACTGCGTGGCACTTTGCTGCAATTACAGCTCCTTTGCGCTCCAGTGTTTAGCCAGGAACAGTCTGATGAGGTTTGATGGGCATGCTGGAGAGGAAAGCCCTTCGCTGTGCCAAAAGACGGAAACACGTCATTGGCAGAATGCGTTTAGAAAGGGAATCCCCACTTCTCTTTTCCTCTGTTGTCTATCATTGCAACCGTCGCCATGGCGATCTTTGTTTTTTTTCAGGACAAAGCAGTGGGCAACGCTCAAATGACAGAGTCATTTAGTAATGTCTATTTATAAAGTCGGAGGAGTGTGTAAGGACTGTGTGTGACTTCGGCACTGGTTAAAGGCCTGGCCTAACCGCCATTTGACAACCGCGATTAGACAAACTACTCCTTTAACGGTGAAAATAAGAATGGGAAAGCCCGTAACCATGGCAACAAGGTCAAAGCTAGCGACTGTCACATCAAACATGGCTTGAAAACTCATATGAATGCCTCTTCACAATGTGTGAGTTTCTTTTTATTAGCAAAACTCTAAGAAAGTTAAGTTCTGTAGTCCTGTGTCTCTGGTGGATAACCAACACATTTTATCCAAAACCTGAAAACATACATTAGTAAAACTTCTAAAGATTCTGTACTAATGAGAAGCACTGTAGACCTCAGAAACGACCAGGAGATATCAGGGCTCCAAAGAGTTTAATTTGACATCATCTCTATCATTATCTCAACCTATAAACTATTAATGCTCTCTTAGGTCATTTTTTCATGATAAGGCTTCCAACATTTAAACATTTCTCATTAGACCTTAAATTAAGAAATTCTTGCGCAAAGATTAAAATTCACCTCAACTTAAATTTCTCTCTCCTTCGTTGCTCTTTCAGTCTATCCGTGTTTGTTTGTGTGAGCGTGTGTGCGTTTTTGTAAAGGTGCGTGCGTGGGTTTGGGAGTGTACATGTGTGTATATCCTGTGTCGCTGCCTATCTGTGTCCTTGGCTCTGATACAATAACAGCGTAACAAACACATGCACGCACAGATAGGGTGCATGGACAAACACACACATGCACGCACACACACACGCATGCACACACACACACACTTTTCATACTATACTGTCAGATCCACCCTTACATCATGCCTGTTGACGTGTCATTTAGCTGTGAATACACAGCGACTTTAATTCCTATTATAACACGTATTATGTTCCTCTGAAAGGCGGCTTGAAAAGGACTGAGAATGTGCATTGACTTAAGCAGGGAGAGCCTCTCAATCCTCTTGCAAAATAAAATCCAACTTCCATCTGAATATTGTTCTGGTGACGTTAAAATAAAAATTATATTTCCATGACTTCCTATGCTGTTTAAAAAGTAATGAGTCTGAATAAAAAAGCACTCAAGTTAATAGCCTTGAAATATTGTGCCTGTGCCATTTCCTTGTCGTTCCAGGAAGCTCCCCTATGTTCAAAATGATAGCAATATTACCAGCCTTTAACATAATGGTTGTGTCCATTTGATAACTTAATTGTGTTCTCTGCATTAGTAGCGGAGCTTTTACATTAGTAGCATAGTTTTAACATTCTATGGATGGCACTGAGACATGTGACCTGAAGTTTACTTTAGACTGGTTTCTCATGGACAACAAGCAAACAACCGCATTCTGAAAAACGATTTCTCATTACATTTGGGTGTGGTCCCCAAGCCTCAATCATTAGGGTGTAGTGTATGAGTGAGGGATTGTGTATATGTCTATGGGTGTGTTTGAAAGAGTGGGTGTGTGTGTGTGTGTGAATGAGTGGGTGTGTGTGTGGATGAGTGTGTGTGTGTGTGGATGAGTGAGTGTGTGTGTGTGGATGAGTGTGTGCATGTGTGTGTGTGTGTGTATGAGTGGGTGTGTCTGCGGGTGTGTGGATGAGTGGGTGTGTGTGTGTGTGTGGATGAGTGGGTGTGTCTGGGGGTGTGTGTGAACGAGTGTATGTGTGTGGATGAGTGGGTGTGTGTGCGCGTGTGTGTGAATGAGTGTGTGGGTGTGTGTGTGGATGAGTGTGTGTGTCCGCGAGTGTGTGTGCGCAGGGATATCCCCACATGGTGTTGAGGAGCTCTGAGTCATGCGCCTGTCTCCTAGAAAGAACAGGCCGTCCTGTTTGCTTTACCAGAGGAAGCTGCTGTACTCATGACAGGATACGCCATCAGCTCACACCACGCCTCTCTGACACCGCCGTAGTCATGGCACCTGAGGTCATGACAACCCCAGAGAACTGGAGGAACCGCTGGTTCCGTGTCAACCAACACTGAAAGCTCATGCCAGCGTCTGCTGAACTATTCCCCTTATCTGAATCTTTCAGGACAAAGTTTGTGAGACTGCAGGTCAGACCGTTGTTTGTATGGACGTACTGATGTTGTATGTTACTACACTTTAGTTTATTGGATATTGTAGTTTCTATAATAAGTTTCTCTCTATTGACTTGTGCAATGAAGTTACATTCAATCCAACAAGCACCTGGGAAAATCCCAAAGTGAAAAATGTCCTTTCAATGTCCCGATGAAAGGAAAACGTTTAACTTTTAGTTGAATTACATAATTTGCAATGCCTTGTCTATCGCGAGTTACCTGAAATGTATACTTATTTATCTTCGTCTTTCATAAGTGCTGATACAAGTTCTCTATATGGCCCAAAAGGATTAAGACTTTAGTGGTGCAGTAACTACACAAATAAACGTGAAACTGGCAGTCTACAAATTGAAAGCATGTGTCTGTCATTGTCAGCTTTTTCTTGCCTGCATTCACTTTCCAATTCGACTGGATAAAGTAAGGATCCCAGTGCAGTTAGATACAGAATTACAACCTCTGAAGAGACTGCATGGTTCAAATGGGGGTAAAAACTGTCTGACATGCTGCGTGTCATCATTTGTGTTGTTATGAGTTTGTTTCTTGATGAGTTTGTTTCTTGTGGGTTGGACAAATTAGGCTGAGGAAAGAAAACAATTATAATTGGAGTTTATAACCTTTCACCTAAGGGGCTCTAAACTATGACCACGTTGTTTTCGCATCACATTACACATGTCACATGAGTACAGACTCCCAAACCCATAACCTGAAAGAGATTAGAAAATGAAAACAAATATGTTCAAATTGATTCATTTAGGATTGTGTGCTAATGAGGCACAGGTGACTTTCAACAGCCAACATTCTTCTGTTCAGTGATTCAAAGCGTCCAACCCCATCCTCCTCACCCTCACCTCTCCCCACACCCATTCCCTGCGAGCCATGGGGCTGTTTTTTGGTATTTACTCACGCTTTCCTGAGGTCACAGAGTCGCTCGTCGGACTGATGGGAATGTGTTGCTTTCTACTGTTTTCATTGGCTGGTACGTGCATGGGAAAGATACTGCCGTCCTCCATGGCTTCCCTGCGGACTGTCTAACCACAGCCGAGCCCCTCGAGTTGTCCGTGTGCAACCCCCTAGTACTCTGGATCACCAGGAAATAACAATGTGTATGGAGATGGGCTCTGACCTTTCCAGCCTTGTTCATGGGAAGAACATTTATACAAAGTGACAAATGGCCTCCTGGGTAGGAACTAAGAGAGGAATCTAATGTTGATAGTCATTACTCCAACAGTTCATGACCTGCGATTCCATAAACGACTCACATCTCTCACAAAATGGTACATATGTCAATATTTCTGGATGATAAATACTGACAATGAATTAAAATCATTCTTTAATGGATTAACTAAAGCCCATGTGAGAAAACCAGAGCTTACATTATAATTAAACAGCTACAAGATCAAAATTATCAAGATCAAAGAAAACTCCTGTAGTCATTACTGAATAAGAAATTACTCAGTGGAATAAATTTGTTTTCTATTTTCACAGTGAACATAAGAAAATGTTATGGTGGTTTGTGTTCAACTACACACTACACAAAATTAGTCTGTCTGATCCCTTTGTCTGCAGACATACAGTATATACTTTAGTAGTGGTTGTGTCATAAGGGGATTCATATGTAGATTCTTGGCCGTTTTAATTCCTTACTCTACAAACAGCTGCTGTGGATCGACTAGAGTGTCTAGCAGAGCTTCCCACACGCAGCTTCAATATCATGACAGTTTAACAGTACACAAACTCACTACACAAGCCAAAAAACTGTTTCAGTTGAGTGGTTTTTGTGACTGTGTAGCTTGCGATCTTCAACTGTCTAGGCATAGCTGTTTGTTTGGCCACGGCAAGTCAGATTGGCAAGGGAATTCAGTCTGAAACTTCTCAGGCAGTCCAACAAATCATCTAGACGCCTAAAACTGCCAAATAGTCATTTTTAAATTTAACATTGAACGGAATTGACACTGCGAAGGTTGGAGCGAATAGAGCCGGTCGCTGACGTTACGACGTCACAAACATGCGCACGATTGCCCACAAGTTCAGTCAGTAGGCAATCATGCGCATGTAAAGTCTAATTTCAGTAAGAAAAAAACGGTTTAGTTTAATTCAGTACAGTAGCTCGTTAGCTACAGGGATATAGCTAGCTAGATAAAATTGCATAAAGAAACTACTGCAGAAACACAGTAGGCACAGGCCTACGTGAACATAGTTTAAAGCAACCATCTGTTTCAAGACTGTCAAATAACACCTTTTATTTTCGTCGGGTTTCGCACCACTAGTGCCAACATAGCATTACCTACTAATAGTAGTAAGTCACTATCTGTTAAATAGAAGTGGGCTCCCTCTCGGCCTCTTTTAAGGTAGCTTAAGCAATCCCACATCTTTTAGGAACTATAACAAGAGCTTGACCGAGTATGGTGGAAGACGCGATGGATCACGTCAGCTGCGGCTTCTCCAGGTAAGAAAAATGGTAGATGATGATTATACCAGCTACTAGTTGCATGTATGCCCGCCAGTTCTCCAAAGCACCGGATTGATTGTAAATGCTTGAAAATATCAGAAGACGGGGAAAGCTTTAGGGAAGTTTAATAATAATTTCATTTTACAAAGGATTGCCCAATAGTTTCGTTTTGATGCAACTGTTTCAACTGTGCCACAATTACGTCTGCACGGAAGTAAATAAGAACCCAGTTTATTTTGACACTCACTCAATATTTTAAAGTGTGGATAAGCAGCAACACATTTGTGTTGTGCACCCATCAACATTTGTCTGTCTCCAAATATTTGGACGTTTGATATCAGTTTAAACAATAAGATTAAAGGTGATATGCTATTTGTTCATCACAGCGGTTACTGCACGGCCGCAGGCACACCTCGCAATATCCTCAGACACGGTTCCTTTTCTAGTTTTAATATGCTGCTATTGAGCAACAGGAGACTTTCTCATTCGGAGATTACCTGCGTGGTCCTCAGTGCCTTTTTTTGTTTGTGTGCTGATGAAATTGGCGGCACGCACCTTTTAATCGGTTACTGATGCCTGCAGCCCATCGTACTGAACCGTGTTATGCTGCGTGGCTGTGTATCGGTGGGGGAAATGTTGGAGCCTGTGCAAACATTATGCATGCTCTTTAATGTTGAGTGGTCAGAGTCTGCCTTCTCGCTCCTAGCATGAACTGTACTGTATCAACACAAGCCCTTAAACCCATAACTCTCTCTGCCTTTCATCACAGAACATTCCATTGGATAGGAGTGGATCCAGCGACTGAATAATTCAAAACGGCTTCAGTGTGATTAGCCTACTAGACAGAGACAGAAAACAAATTGAGCAACATATTACATGGATTCTTTTAAATATCAAAACAAGTTCCCTAACGGGCCTATCACATTGCATAACTGTTCAAACCATGTCTGGATAAGTTATTTATTGAAGTTCTATCACAAGACTTACAGTAGACTTGAGAACTGACTGATGAACGGCTGTTTATATTAAACATGTGGGCCCTGTGTGAATCACAGTGTTAGTGGTTCCATCTGGTCCGCAGAAAAAAGGAGCGGACCACAAAATGACCAGAACTCAAACAGGCTGAGGCTTGTTTACGGAACAGTTTGAATGTATTGCCTTACGGGAGGGCGTCACATTGGGGGGTAGCAAAACACTGAAGTGTGTTTAATTAAAACACCAATACCGTGACACGCTACCTACTGTCTTTACAATTGGGAATCTCATCGTTGCGCACATTTTACAACAGATATTTGCTGTGATAACCTCATTCGATAGGATGTTAAAGGGAAGAATAGCTTATTAGAAACATCCAGCTTCACAGCCACGTTCATCCGATACGATGACCTCCAAAAATGTGAAATGCAAAGAACACCTATCTATGAAATCTTGTTTGGTTCTTTTTCAAATGAGAACAGGAGAGAGAGCGTTGGACGAAACACATCTGCTCTTTGGCACACGCACATCTTTATTTGTTTACCAAACATGGAGAAAGTGGTTTATGAAAAGAAAAACGCTATCCAGGCATTCAGACCCTGATCTCCTCCCCCACAGAACCAGGGTGAGGTTCCTCAACAGTCCAGGCATGCAGGCCAGATCTCCTCTCTTCACTCTCCCCCACAGAACCAGGGTGTGGTCTTCTAACAGTCCAGCTTCAGAATTCCAGGAGAGTGAATAATAAAATAAATAGCGTTTGAAGAAGTTCAGATTAAACATGAGTCATTCATGAATCACGGCTCCTCCGGGGAACACAGAGGCCCTCCCTAGGTTTGATCCCAGCCCATGTTTGGCCAGCAGTCTTCAGGGAGTCAGAGTCAAGACTGGCTCTGAGCCTGGTTCTGTTGTGATTCAGAGAGCTGTACTGTAATCATGCTGAGGTGAAGGTATCTGGATAGAAGAGGTGCTGATCCTGGACGTCCCCCTGTAGGTTCTGTGGATGGCTCAGTCGGTGCTCTTCTCTGGAGGCGGCTGCAGAGGCAGCTTGGCTTCCCCAGCAGGAGAGCTGATCTGTGGGATGACTGTGTCGTGGTTAAGAGGTTGGCGCTGGGTAAAACGACGCTGCGTTCTGGTGTCAGCAGTGAACGCAGGTCGACATGAGTGCGCACACGTAAGCGCCCCCTCCCCCCCCTCCCCTCCTCCCCATTCCAGCTGAGACATCGAACGACTTTTCCAGAGGAAAAAGAGATGGTCACTGGTTCTAACAAATCACTTTACTTTCGAAACAAACCTGTTTCCCTGTCTTCCTTTCTGCGTCTGCCAAGTCCCTGGGAGCAGGAGGCTGAGAGACTAACCCCCCGCCCTCCCCCCCTATTGATCTCCCCTCCTGAGCAGTGTCATTTATTTGCAGGTTGATATAAGTGGGACTGATTAGAACAAGGGCTCTGATTGATTTGCACACACATGCCACATGGCGCTGGGGAGCAAATCTAGCCTTGCGGGGACTGACTGCATTCATCTGCTGTTTGTTCAGCCCTCAAATGCCACCAAACATTATCTTCTTATTGTGTGTGTGTGTGTGTGTGTGTACACACACACACACACACACGCGCGCACAAAATCGAGTGTTCTTGCACGTAGGCTATGCCCGTAGACAAAACCCCTAAAAAATAATTGCATTACAATTAAGATAAACGGCGGCGTGTCTTTTAAATAAATAAATAAAAACGACTTTGATTCACTCCACTCTGGTTCTGACCATGGGTGGACTGTTGTTGTGAGTTCTCCGCAGTACTCAGTCGTCGGAGAATCACAGCCACCAGAAACCGACGAGCATCTCTCCGAGAGACTCTGCGAGACAACAAAATGAGAGGTGTCCTCCAAACATGGCTATGATTAAAAGAACGAAGCTGTCTAGAAAGATGGTCTGACTCCTGCTCAACCTGTCACTGTTACTTCTCTGTCTCTTGTTCTGTCACATTTCAGGAAGTCTGTGGGCAATCCCACAGTCAAAGCCTGTGAACAACACGGATCACACGTCAGTTGTATCCTCTGAACATGCATGCTTGTTTACTCCAATTCTCTGTGAGGACTGAAGCACGTAGCTCGGCGCCCAACTTTAGACTTTTCGAAAAGTCTCTTGGCGTTGTCAGTTTTTTCGATGACTTGTTTCTGCGGCTGTTGTTAGACAGCAGCCACTTAAAGTTCAGTTTAAGCCCCTGAGTCGTGTTAGTAAATGAGCCATATTTCCTGAAGAACGCGTAGCAAGGAAGACACGACCCTTACGTGAGTGCTGTTCGCAGTGTCTGCATACCCCGCCTCATAAGGACATGACACACAGGATAGGGAAACAACCATTAAGAAGATTTCCTCCAAAGTTACAGAAGAGCTCCGAGTTCTACATTTTAAGTCTTTCAAGTTTTCGTCTGGATGGAAGGTTCTGTGTATCTCTTTCATAGTGTACAGACCCCCCCCCACACACACACACACACGCGCGTACCCCTCGGCCAAACCAGCCTTAAATGCCACTGTGATATTTTCACGTTGCAAATGCTCCTCCCCCCTCTCCGTGATTGGGCAGAAGACTGACCCTCTCTGCTGCAAAGCCGTGTCTTAGCCTTGGTCTGCAGCCATCAGGCCTGCAGCCACCAGGACTGCAGTGTGACGGACAGATCGTTCCAAACATCTGAAAACACGACAGGGCTTCACTGCTTCCAGACTGTTTCTTTCTGTTTTCTTCTTTCTTAATCCATCTGTTTGGCTTTGAAATTGTCCATGTGACATCTATTCATAAAACAGTTGGGTTTATTTAAAAAGAAATTGGTCACTTTTAATGTAGTTTGTAGCGTGGATATTTTGCACGAAATGAGGTAAATGTGGATTGAAATTGCTTATGGTGCTGTTAAAACTCAGGGTGGGGAAACATTTGTAATAGCCTACAACAAGAAAAGCGAACGTTCAAAACAAGGACTTTTTCAGAATGAATAAATAGCTCTATTTTAATTATGTGCGAGGGCTAGACATATTGTACCAATCACATCCAGTATGGCGTCTTTCCCTGTAATTATGCAATACAGCTCTGCACTTTTTCAACAGTAATTGATCTTGAATGTCCTTTTCTCCTTTGGGATTCAAGTTTGTTCCCAAAAGCTACATTTCAGCTCATGTTGCTTTGTTCTTTGCATGCATGCATGCATATTAACTAAGTATGCCTTCTTTCTCCTAGCCTCAAAGTCATTTGTCCTAATGTGGGAGGAAGCTGGGTTTTACTGGCCTTCTCATGACTTATTCAGCGTAATGTGCGACAGTGTCATTCTAATGGCTTCCTGTTGTAGCTTCTAACTAATGGCAGGCCTGCAGTGTTCGGCCTGTTGTTCTGATTAAGAATCAGACCCAGTATCAATCGATAAAGTGTCCTGGGCCCTCTGGGACAGAAATGCCTGGCATTGGTCGTGTAAAACTGGGACGGAGAGAGTGTAAGGGACAGGCGTGTGGACAGGACCGATAACTAGCTTGGACTCACATCTTCTTTTCCATTATCCTCCCAGTTTGTGAACCTGGTCTCACAATATAGTCCCTCTCCTGTTCATAGTCTTACGCAGTACTTAGGACTGCTCCCTGTAGCATGTCTGCCCTTTGTCTCACAGTACATTTAGCTTCGATCCTATTTTTTGAATATTTCTTTGGAACTTCCCCATGAAAGCACTATTGACCCTGCTCAGAACGCAGGTTCCACAGAGGGAGGGGTGGTTAACCCGCTAATAAAACAGGAGAATGTGGAACATCCCTGGAGTAGGCCTTCTAACGCTCTCTGTTTCTACTCCAGTCAACTCCCGAATGATGACAAGCCAATTAACCTGCATCATTAGTTTGAGGGCCTTTTTAAATGCGACCAGGAGGCCCAGGACTTTAAGGAGGTTTTGCATTATTGATCTAATGTCAGTGAGCCGGAAGCGGCTGTCATTGGAGAGCCAAGCCAGGCTGCAGCGAATTACAGTAATGGCTATCTGTACCATCTGAAAATCAGCTATCATTGTTAACCACTAATGGGCTGTAACGTACTGTTAGTGTGCTTTCTGGAACTTTGCGGATCAGCAGGGTATGGTCTCTTCACTGCATCTGGGCTTTGGGGAAAACCCACGCTTTTTGGAGGAGAAATCTCGTACCATAAACTTGAATACTTGGTTATGTTTGTGCGTATGACTCGGCACTGTAGAAGCTCTTCTCCCTCCAACGGAATTATTTTAGTTTCCGTTTTTTTGTGTGTTTTTTTTTTACAATTGCGGCCTTCTGTCATTCTCCATGGCATTCAACTACCCATGATGTCAGTTTACAAGACGTTTAAATAACACACATACGGTATTTAAATAATATGCAGTAAAATTTTGTAATTTTCCTTTTGGTGGAGATTTTTTCACAAGAACTGTGGATTACTTTTATATTCGGTTTTAGTACCAGAGTAGACCTACTTTCGATTGTAGGAGCAGTGGGAATAATAGCAAAGATAGTATTTCTTTTCTCACAACGCTTTATCGCCTGTGAAATTATCCATTTAACTACATGTTCTACTATGTAACATAGAGGATTCCATCTCATCACCCGTAAACGTAGTCTGTTTTTCACCCGTTATGTATCTGTTCAACATTATTTCCAAACTGTAAATATAAATGATTGCTGTATATTAGATAGCCATCTCATCTGGAGTTTAATGTTGTTTTTACAGTAATTGCACTCAATAGATCAAATGAACTCAGTAGATCAAATGAATGTGTGTTATACCCCTTCTTTTACACCCATTTAATTTCACAGTTATTGTACAGTGGTTCATCAACAAAAAGAGAGAATGCCCTTTAAGTAGCAAAAGTTGCTAGATTTGTCACTAGGTGCTACATTCGACTTTTTGTCTCCAAAGAGATGACGTTGCTCAATTTAACGTCATTTTAGCCAAAATTTGAAGTAAAGTGACGTATTGTCAAGTATGATTACCCATACTCGAAATTTACCTCTGCATTTAACCCATCCAAGTGCACACACAGTAGTGAGTAGTGGGCAACCGCACACACACACAGTGAACATACACCCAGAGCAGTGGGCAGCTATTGCTCCAGCGCCTGGGAAGCAATTGGTCATGCTCAGTCATGGTATCGAAGGCAGAGAGAGTGCTGTTTATTCACAATCCCCACCTTCAATTCCTGCCGGTGCGAGAATCAAACCAGCAACTTGAAGGTTACAAGCCCAACTCCCTAACCATTAGGCCACGACTTCCCCACTTGGCAATACTGTTTAACCTATTAACCTTTCAACATTCGTATCGGTCGTATCTTACATGTTTTTCTATATCTCTTACACGTGGTTAAAACCTAAATATTCGCTAAAATGTCTTCATAAGATGTTCACTTCATTTCTGTGGTACATTTGAACCCGGTAACGTGTTTGGCCTGTATGTGAAACAGAGCTGTTGCCGTGCGTGACCCATGAAAATCTTCATTAGACATGTAGAACACGCGCACCACCAAAGTGCTGTGTGAGCATTTAAAAATCAGTCCAAAACAAGCCATATTGCCAAACAACATTCCCTACCTCAGCGCCATGAGCAAGCCTCATTACCTTCAAAGAGCATTTTCAAACGCCGTTTCCAGAGCTAGACTCCCTCTCTCTTTTACCCAGGACGTTTTCAAAATCACTTGGTTTTGCCATATTTACTTTTGTGATTTGAATGCTAAAATATGAATGAAGTTCACTCTGGTTTGACTCATCTACTGGTTGCCTTACATACCCACAAACCACTCCAGGTGATGAGCTCTCCTCTACCAACACCACCCAGGTGTGATACTGTTGCAGTTGTTTTTGTTCTGAAGCACAACAGCACAAACATCTTATTGGGAATTCTCTGGATTCATATTTTTAACAACCTCTTATTTTTTATGTATCTTTCAAGGTGCCGTTATTTCATCTCTGTCCTTTAAAAAAAATAAAAAAAATAATTTTGAACAGAGAAGCTCAGAGTGATTTCATCCATGGTGAAGTTTGAAATAAGACTCAGTGCTTTAAAATGGATTTTAGATCTAGGCTTTAAACACAAGACTATTCAACCAAACACTTTTTTCAATTTGCTTAAATATTTCCTCCGTACAATATTGTCAGTTAGGCCTTAGGCTGCTTTTCCCATTGCGCTATTATTCGGTATAGATGCAATTATAGATGTTTTGGTGTGCTGTTTTTCTGGTGTTTGCATTCATGCATTATGACTCTGGGAGCTGGTTCGACCCTGGTTGTGTCTGTATGGCTAGTGATTTAGAACACTACTCACCTGTGACATTCTTAACGCTACTCACCTGTGACATTCTTAGCCCTGCCCTGCAGCAGGGTGAGGGTCAACATGTTTGCACCTGGGACTCCAGAACTTTCACACCTTACTCCAAACCCTGGTCATGTGACCAATGCCATCAAAAAGCGGTGTATATTCCGATCTTCACTTACTTGTTGGATGGGAAAGGGAATTAAGGTTAGCTCTCCTGCTTGTTAGCTATACAGAAGAATGCACAGTTATTTCCAGGGAGTTGCAAGTTTGCTCCGCTTCGTTTCAACACTATTTTTGTTCAGAGTGAAATGTGACGCGCATGTATCAGGGAAAGCCAGACCACTCATTCAGCCAGCCAGCCAGCCAGCCAGCCAGCCAGCCAGACAGATTTGAACCACAACAAGTACTTACAAAGGAGGTAGCTGTTCCATGACCTTAACATGCATGTCTATGTGGGAGTCCTCTCTTTCACCCCCCCTCCCATCTGCCCTCAGCTCAACAGAGTTTTCCAACCGTGAGCCTTATTTTCCTCTCATTTGAAATGTTGTGCAGCAGTGTAAGACTATTGGACCAGGCCAAAGGTGCCTGGAAATGCTGGTCCGCTTGTGGGAAGCATCTCGGGGGTCTGTTGAACAAGACAGATGTATCAGAATGAAACAGAAAACTCAGTATTCTGACGGTAAACAGAATCCCTAGATCATGGACAAAAATGCCTGCAATGCAGCCCCACCCTTCCTTGGCCCAAATTCCTTGACCTGGCCTGCTGGGTGTGGCTCCCCAGTGATGGCCTACCCTGGTCGGACGCACAGACCTGGCATCCAGGCCTCTGCAGCCTGGAGTCCAGCTGAGATGAAGAGATGTACCTGGGCTCCAGGGGCCTAAATCAAAGTGGACCCTTCTCTGAAACCAGACCAGGGCAGAAGGGGTGAGGGGGGGGGGGGGGGTACCAGATCAGCCGTCTGGTTCAAAAGACCTTTATCACCTCCTGAATTCCACCTCTGTCAAGCACAGGAAGGCTACACAGCTTTGATTGTCTCCTCGTCTCGTTCCGTTCTCTGAGACTCTGGAATAATGATTGTTAACTGAGAGTCAAGACGAAAAGACAAGTTCTGGGGACATTGTTATGCTGGTTGTGTGTGTGTTCACTGCGACGTTGCATGCGTTATGTGTGTGTGTGTGTGTGTGTGTGGTAGCGTGCTGTGCCGGACAAGAGTATCTGTCCCAGCTTTGATTAATGGTGTCCTTCAACACTGGCTATCGATGCCAGGAGACTGCTTTGTCTAATGTCTTTGCATGGTTTAACAAATTTCAAGGAAAATTGCCGACGCCGCCGATATTTTCCGAGTTTGACTGAGAATCCCAAGCAGTGTAAATCAAGTTAATGGTGGCGGGATGCAATGGCATCCGATTTTCTGTGACAGCATATCACAGAGGGGAACGCATGAAATGAATTCTGGGATATGTTGGAGGAGGGAAGGCAGCTCATTGGCTTTCCTGTGATGTCCTCCCCTCTTTGAAGATGTCCTCCAGCCTTGTTCACCTTTGAATCCTTATCGCAGCCCAATAGATCAGTGGTGAAATACACCCTCAAAAGTATGAATTCATGAATTTTACACGGGAATATTTTTGCCTGTGCCATATCACCAAGGGGAAAGTTTCATCACTCTGAGGAAAAGTTACCCTCTTGAAGTAACACAGAGGATGGAACATTAGTATCACTTGCTTAGTGCAGCACGGAAGCACCTTAGTTCAGAGAATATCCTTCTCCTTCGTCAAGGAGATGTGTTAAACAGTGAACAAACTCCCCAATAATCTATTTAATTGGCCTGTTTGGCAGTTGCACGCAGGGTGTATCAGGTCTCTGTGAATCGCTGAAGTGGGATAGCTCCAACATGTTTCTGTGGGTGTGTACCTGCACGTTTGGTACAGAACGTCTGTTGGCTGGCGTGGCTTCAGTGTTGCTGTTCAGAGATGTCTGCAAGAGTATGAAAAGAACTCACGCCCTCTCCAGTCACTCAAGTCGCACCACACAGCCAAACAGACCTCGTTAGACAGCCAAACAAGCAGCAGTGATTTACTCTGCTGTTGTTCCAACATTGGAGGAGAGAAGGAAAGAGGAGAGGGAGGATCGAGGGTACAGGTCAAAATGGCCTCTGGTCTTACCAAGGGGCTGGTTTCAGAGTGAGTTAATTGTTCCAGAGGTTGAATGGAACGAGGAAGCAGCTGGGAGAATGAGGAAAACACACGTGCACTACACACCCACACACACACACACAAACGCACGACAGACACATACACGCAAAGGCACACACAACCACAAAAGCATGACAAAGACACGCACATGCTACACACGCGCGCATGACAAACACACATGCACAACACACACACGCACATACACACAAAGGCATGACAAAGACACGCACATGCGCACACGTGCGCATGACAAACACACATACATACCACGCACGCTCATGACAAACACACATTCACAAGAAAGACACACTCGTGCAGACACGTACCACAGGGGACACACGCAGATACAAAAGCTACTCTACACACACATCCTAGTCCCCCCCCCCCATCCTCTACACACTCTTATCAGACTGTGTCTGTTTCCTGCTGCTTCCTCTGGATGGAACAGTGTAGACCTCCCCAGGAGGAGCCTTATCACAGGCTGAATGAGAAGCTAGCCTGCCAGGCTGAATGAGCAGCTAGCCTGCTAGGCTGAATGAGCAGCTAGCCTGCTAGGCTGAATGAGCAGCTAGCCTGCAAGGCTGAATGAGCAGCTAGCCTGCTAGGCTGAATGAGCAGCTAGCCTGCTAGGCTGAATGAGCAGCTAGCCTGCTAGGCTGTGCCAGCTGGGTTACAGGCAGTGGTCTTACTGTGCCAGCTGGGTTACAGGCACTGGTCTGACTCTGCCAGCTGGGTTACTGTTCTGGCTGTGCTGACTGGGTTGCTGTGCTGGCTTCTCATTCAGAAACCCTCGACCCTGGGTCACCAGAAAAGCACAGCTCTCATTGTGCTGTGGACAATCATATGAACGCCAACGATACACTGACTGAACACTTACTGTTTATATGTGCTCTTATCATGGCGATCTTGATATTTTATTATACTTGATATTTATAATTGTATAGATGCTTCGTAGTTAATAGGAAACAAGTGTTTTGGTATCTGCTGTTTAAATGGTACGCGATTGGTTCAGTCTGAATTTGTAAATCACCGTAGAAACTCAGCTTCCAATGACACAGCTTATCGTCCAACTCATGCGGTTTGGAAAATGGTCAAACGGGCTGTGGAAAAGCAACACTGTTCGTATGACTCAATTGTCCTGTGTTTTAGCCGTCAGTCGCAAAGACCTTTCCAGATGAGACGGTGTAAAATTCACCCTCATATGAAAGGCTGAATCATCCCACATTCCTTTTCACTTGCTTTTGAGAGCTTGAGCCTGTTGCATGCACGTGATAGAGAGAGCACAATTAGGCAGCATTGTGCTCGAAGCATTTCACTCCATTGACAGATCTCAGATGAGGGCTCCATTTTGGCAACCTCTGCCTACACGCAAGGCTAGAAAATGAGATCCTGATTGCATTAGTCACCATTTCTACACCCGCGCGTGCACGTGCACTCACACACACCCACACCCACACACACGCTGACACACACACATACCCACACACACGTCACAGATGCCAGATTGTTGTTGGTAACACCCCCCCCCCTGAACCAGCCTGGGGGTTTAAGTGGTAGGCACTGAAGCAGAGCAGCTGGGTGTGATTTACCTTTCCATCCCTTCCACCCATCCCTTCCTTCATCCCACCCTCCTCATCTCAACCAATCTCCCTTTGGTCTGCTGGAAAGTAAAGGCCATCCCCCTTTCTACAACCCAGCTGGGTGGGGGTGGGAGGTGGGAGGTGGGAGGTGGGGGGGGGCAGGATTAAAAGCAGAAGAGCCCTCATGATTCACCTTTCCACACAAAGCCCTCTTGACTGGAATGAACAATTGGGAGGTTTTTTTGTTGTTTTGGTAGTAATGGGGGAGGGAGTTGGATGTGTGTGTGTTGGGGGGGAGGAAGGGGAGGATTCTATTGGTTCATGCCTCTCCACTTTTAAAAACACGCCCCCATGCCCCTCCCATCCACTATTGAAACAGGATAGAGTGTGTGTGTGTGTGTGTGCGTGTGCGTGTGAATGAAAAAAAGTCCCCCCTCCAAAAAGTGCTTGCATTTTTTTTATTTTTTTTTAGGCACAATGACAGTCGATTCAGATGCATGTAAATCCTGCCTCTGGCTCCCCCACAGGGCTTCCATTATTCCTTCTCCAAAGAACCCCCTAAAAAGAGAGAGGGTTTCTCTCTGAATGGGCCGAGGGAAACATTAGACACAATCGTCTATTCATCTCTCCTATCTGAAGACGCGTACAAAACAAGAAACCACTCCGGAAACGCTGGCGATGTGTTAAACCAGACGCCACCGCCGCCACACACAAGCAAAGAACATTTGCCATCTCACTTCCAGGGGTTCACCCCAAATTCTGATATTAAAAGCCCTCTCTGCTTTCAGCCTTCTCCCTCCCCTCCCCTCCCTCACCCCAACCCCACTTTCTACTCAAAGGGGAATATTCCTCTTTCCAGCCCAGTAGCCAACTGATGTTAACAGTGCCAATCAGTCGATCTTTAAGCAAACGGAGCATATCTGGCTAAGGCTCTGAAGTAGCGTCAGGAGAGACATAGCAGCATATGCGTTTCTAAGCACGCACCAGCACCAGCCCTTCAGTTCCCCTCCCATCTGTCTGCTGCTGTGGAGACGTGGAGAAGATCAATGCCCTCCTCCTGCACACCAACATGGGCTTGTGAGCATCTCTCCTTCTGCCCTGGACCTTCCAGCGTTTATTATGACGAAAGAACCCCTGCTGTGAGGCCTTGAATGTGGTTTATACTACCGAATTTGTTTGAAAGAAAATCACGTTTTGTTGGAGGTCTTTGGGGAGGGGGGGGGGGGGGGACGAAGTAAAGAGATGAGGTTGTTGTTTTTTGTTGCTTGTTTCTAAAAGATCAGACTCTTTGTCTGACAAGCACCAATTATACCGTCAATTTGACTCTCCACTCTACGTGTGTCAGTGACCACTTGAGGACAACTCAATTGAAATACTTAGTGGCACACCCTGTCTAATATGACAATTACACACTCAGAGCTTGAGGTAGGTAGAGGGCTCTCCAGTCTAACGGGAGGTACGGTTAGTTAATCACATCCTTCTGTGGGAGAGGGCGTGTCCTGGGTGGGACTAACCCTTCCAGCCAACCTGCTCTTCCACATTTGCCCCAGGAATGACACCCATTTCGGGGTTAAAGATGCTTCAGTTAATGGGTCACAACAAATAAAGGCCCTGGAAGATGCCAGCTCTCTTGTTGAGATGCTATTCAAGGACAACAGCGTGTCCTCAAATCCGTACTTTTTTTCCCCATTTTCACCAAGCCTTTCCGAAACACAGCCTTCTGTTATCATTCTCAAGCCAGGAGATAACAAAGCTATCAAGGCCTTGCCACTTAAGAGCAGAAATCTTGAAAGAAGCTGGGTCCAAGATGGGTAGCTGTAGAGTTGATCTTTAATCTGAGGCAGAATTTGTTATCAGATAAACCCAACCATAGCATATGCCAGTGGTGTGTGTGTTTAATGTATTTTTATCCGTGTGGACTCCTGAGGAACACATGTTTATCATTGAGACCCCTGCACCGGATCAGCTGGCTTTGGAAGACCAACATCTGTTGGCCTGCCTTTGCCCAAGGCCTAACCACATAACGAGGTAGAGAGAGAGGAGAGAGAGGAGAGAGAGGAGAGAGAAGGAGAGAGAAGGAGAGAGAGGAAAAAGAGCAGAGAGGAGAGAGAGCAGAGAGAAGGAGGGAGAAGGAGGGAGAGAGATGAGAGAGAGAGGTAGGTCTGCAGGGGTGTACGTCTGTGTCAGCAAATACAGGAACACACATGCATTACACACGCAAGTCAGCCCGTACGCATGCCTCTGACACATCTAATGGATTTGCCTCCTGTAAAACAAAGAGGACTGACTGAAGATGAAATAATGGAGTTGGATAAAAGGAAACACGGAAGAAAAAGTACTTTCTACCCTGGATTGTCTTGAACTGAAAGAACATCTTAATGTTCCATTTAATCCTATTGCAGCACCATAACAGCTTTTACCCTGGTTAATTATTTTGAAATTCTAAGCAAATACATGAGGTACGACCTTCTATTGGATTTGGTTGGCAGACCTCCCCAGGGCAGTGGAAGGGGCTGTTTTGTGTCTAGTTTTACTGAGGGGTAATCAAATGACTGATAATGCTCGCTGTATGTTCCCTGAGAGAGAAAGAGGGAGAAAGAGAGGGAGAAAGAGAGGGATGGGGGAAATGCAGCTTCTTAAAAAGATAAGAAATCAGTTCCTGCTCTTTTGATTCGGTTAGAAACAGAGAGTCATCCTTCATGCTATTCTGTGGTGGACCACGGTCTCACAACAGAATCATCCTTCATGGTGTTCTGTGGTGGACCACGGGCTCACAGTTGAATCCTGAAGTTAAACAAGAGAACAAGGAAGCGGTTTCTCCTCATTCAAATGTTAAACGACATTTTAATTCTCTATAAGACCCGTCTCGTATTAATTGACTGAGAACTCCTGATCAAAACTAACATCAAATGGCATCTTTTAGTGCTGTTGTTTTAACATGAACTACCTTAAGATAATCATCCACTCCTTATCCATATCCATTCCTCTTCTTTCGTCTCTGTTTTCTAAAACTGTTTGTGTTAACTTGTCAGTTGTTAAGATCTGACAAGGGAGTGGCTGAGTTGAGAGAGCTCCTCTGAGTGACTGATCGGTAACATGAAGGCGCTGCAGGGCTGATTGCTTTGGTAGGACAACCCAGACAGACCTGGTAGATACAGAGAAGAGACCTGTCAAAGCAGCATTTTGGATGACGCTGATTGATAGATGGTCACCTCGCCTTTCACTGTGTCTGTATTCAAGGGATAGCTTGGTCTTCATGCTTAGTCTTCATGCCCACTGGGCGTGTTCTCCTTAATAGTCTCCTTTACAGCAGAGAAATGGAAAAGCTTTAATTTTGGGGGTAGATTTGAAAACGTGTTTTGGTAGTTCTGAAAACAAATTCAAAGACCAATGTTGGGTAAAAGAAAGTGTTATTTTCTCTCTTATTTCCTTGCCTCCACATGACAATACTACAGCAGACATATTTAAAATGCTACATTCTTTATTTACGGTCGTAGTACAGGGATGACGTTTTAGTTTCCACAGCGACTTAATAGTTGTCAATGCTTAGTCTCGCTGCATGCCCTGTTGATGGCAAAGTGGAAGCTCTGAGATCAAGCCCTTGTTGTCATTCTTTCAGTCCCCCGTCACAAAGTGTGGAACAGCCTCGGGGGATGAGCGTTTCACTGACACATTCTTCCCAGTCACACCAGAAGCCCCCCCCACCCCCTTGTGCCCGGTACATCTTGGTATGCAACGTGTTCCAATTCGCCCAATTTCACTCTCCTCGCAACAACGTGAAATTGGGCCCATTATTTTCAACTCTGTTATCGTTTTGTAATTCAAACATTTAGTGCTCGCGCTATAGCAAACAGATGAGAAATATATGCTTGTTTATTACCTTGCAGACGTAAAATGAGATGATATTGAATTAGATTATGGGGAAAATGAGGTGTTTGCAACAGTAAGCAAGTCAAGATGGTAAAAATCGAAGTGTAATGAACCCACTAAAGCTTATCCAACCTGGTATCCGGAATAGCCACCTGATAAAGATTGGGAAGCAGAGGAACGCTGTTCCAGCCTCATGGATTATCTAGATGAGAAGAGCAGCGTGAGTAGAGTTGAGATTCAGCAGTTGTGTTGAAAGGGTCATTGACTGGAGTTCTGTGTACATTCACCACCTTGACTAGCCAAGAGTCAAGCGCAGAAGAAGATGTGCCTGTGTGTTCAAAGGTGTTGAAAGCTACGTCCGTTGACGTGGGGAGAGAAAGGAAGATCGAAACCTCGCGACAACGACGACAAAACAACTCCTTCAAGATCACAGAAGTCTGTTGATTTGCATTTGAACATGGTTACCCTTTCTGTTGTGATTCACCTGCACAGACACAAAAAACCCTGTAAACACCTTACAGGTGAGCTGATGTCCGCCTGTTCATGTTAGCCCTTGGGTTTCGCAAGACAACCAACCTTTTTGGAACAGTAAATGCCAACCATTGCCCTCGCTGGGAAGGGAAATGAGATGCAGAGGTAAAATCTCTGATACCATCTTAGAGAACACCAAGAGACAGCTGCTTTATGTCTTCTTTGTCGTCAAAGAAAGCACTTGGGCTAGCACAGAGGTATAAATCTAACACGCCGAGCGGTGACTTTAACTTATTCAGCTTCTTCTCTGAGACATTCTTGCCTAACCACTGAGAAGGGGTCTTGAATAGGAGCTTGCGTTTACCCCCCCAGAACCACTCCAACATCTTATTTTGATTGCAGCAATTTTGGCTTTAACATGTGATGTCTGCCGCAAGTATTCCAACCATCTCAGGAATCTACTCCAATGGTTGTTTTTCCTCCAGTTGTGCGTGTGTGTGAGTGTGTGTGTGTGTGTGTGTGTGTGTGTGGCTGCAGGCTGCAGAGTGAAAAGAGGGAGTTTCCCCTTCACATCTGTTTAACATAAGAGCTTGTTGACAGCGGCAGTTCTCCTCTCCACTCTCTCTCACCATCCCTTCTATGGAGAGCGACTGCCTCTCTACCAAGGGTAAACAGAGCTCAGCAGGGCCCGGTCCTGGCCCCTGGATGGGTGTCTGCTGGGGGAGTCGTGGTTACGGCTGAGATAAGGCTCGGGTGAGGGTTTCCGTGGGAATCCGCCTGGGTTAGACCTTATGTAAACTGCTTGTTGTTACGTAAGTGTTTTGAACACTGATCTCAGAGACCTGTTCTGTCAAATATGGGAGAAAAATACACCACATGTGGTTACGATTTAGAAAAAAAGAAAGTAGCCCGTCCAAAAAAACAGAACAAAAAAAAGTCACCATTTCCCAAAATTGAGCTAATTATATTTGGTCATTTGACTTGTCGTGGCAAAATAAGATGTGTGTAATCCACGAGGAGGAAGCCAAGCTTCCTGAGTAGTCGTCTACTGTAAAGCAAGGCCACGTTCAGCAGCAGTGGCTTGGAAATCCACCCATGCTTATAATTGGGAAAAAGTCCATCTGGAGCATCGCGGTTGTCCATTTGTTTTTTAAAAGGGGGAAGCGATCGATGCACAACATTAAGCAGATCTGTGAGAGATCTAAATGGTTCCACCGCAACCACAATCTGTATTTCCTGTTCAGATACGTGCCTTTAATGATTGGCTTCAACCCAGACAGATAGAAGTGAGCTGCAAAGCCCATCAGAGTGACCAGATCTGATAGGACAGAAGCAGGGTTTGACCTTTACTCACCGTCTCATTCTGTAGCACAGCTGGTCAGGATCTTCCCTTGTTCTCTTAGCTGACTGATTTAACACCTGCTCAAAATGTTTCTTCTTTTCCTCAAACCAACAATAATAACAGTTAGTTCTTTAGAAATACCACGACGCCATGTTGATGACACACTAAAGACGGGCTCACCGTGACACACTTTCACATGCGTACACACGTTGATATCCGTGCACGCACAGACACACGCACAGCACTCAAATGTTATTATAGCACAGCCTCACTCTGTCTTTATGCTCTCATGTCCCTGTGGATACTGTTAAGCCTTCACAGCCACAACCCATCCAATAGATTTCTCCTCCTCTGCACATGCACCTGTTCCGTAGCAGCATTGATCCAGCCGCAGCATGTATTGATGTTTCACGTGAAAACACAGCACAAGCTTCCGAATCCAAAACAGCCATTTAAAGAGAGTTAAAGAAGAGCCGAACTTTATCACGGGCAGAACATAACAAATCCAGCCCCGACGCCAGTCTCATTTCCAGGTAAATGACCAGGTCGATGTTTCAATTGATTGGTCTATAATTAGGACACCAGCTGAGGTGACAGACTTTGTGCTGTGACACTGTCTGCAGCGCTCAGTGCAGCAGAATTCTGTCCAGCTTCGTATTTTCGGGTTAGAATCCTTAAGACAGAGTTTTAGAACAACAGCGAAACACAATAACAGACAAGTTGCACTCCAAAAGCTTTCTGAGGGTTTTTTTTTTTGGGGGGGGGGGGAATCCCTTCAATTTCAAGTGTGTGTGAGCGTGTGTGTGTGTGTGTGTGTGTGTGTGAGCGTATGTGTGTGTGTGTGTGAGAGAGAGTGTGTGAGTGTGTGAGTGAGTCGTGAAGTTCTACGATGACACCAATTTGCACAGTTCTGTCAACACTTGTGGAGACGTTTCCACAATGCAGCGTTTTCACCCTATTAGGTTTAACACCTGATGCATCTTGCTACTACAGCCAGTCCGAATCGTCAGACACAAATGGTGGAAGACAGATAGGGAGGAAGTGTTCAGGTATTTGGTATGGATGGCTTTTTGGTATTCATCCTATAGGCTATCCCTTGTCTCGGAGCAAGATTCACACTCTCACCTAACCTAGTCTCTTTGTTCTGTCTAAAAGTGCTCGTCTCCCTCTGAAAGCCGCCACAGTTGCGAAGGCTTTGATGTCGGCCTGAGAGATGGCAGTAAGTTTTCACCTGTCAGCTTCCATGACTCCCCAAAGGAAGACTTTGAGCCGCTGTCTGTTAAATTGGGATTGATCGCAACAACAGAAGTCACACATCTGGCACCATGTAACATGGACCAGTAAGGAAAAAAAGAGTTCATTTTTCCTGACATGCATGAAGGGTGCTTGTTACTGTTTGCCAGGAAAGCGCCGGTGTTCGTTTGAAACTAAGTTATTGGATGTGACCCCTAAAAGGCAGTTATTTCAGGTTTCATGTACCTGCCGCATGATGTCCTGTCACAGAGATACTGCCGACCCAAATATCCCGTCCACCCGTTGAGGCAGGAGGAACCTCTAATTAAAAGCATATTTGATCAGTCTCAGTGGTTCAGTCACAGGAGGACATTCCCTGATGAACAAGTGTAGAACTATGCATGTTGAGGAGAAAAGCCACAGTTTCACCCTCAGCTGCCTTAGACTACCCTTGTGACAGACAAGCTTCTTCTGCAACATTGGCTCATCACGTCGCGTTTCAGGGAAATCTACGCCACTAACATACTCTGGCCAGTATCTCTCCCTGCATATCAACCGCTCCGTAGCATCAAAGCCTTTGGTTTCATGGGATGACGGTAAGCTTGTCACAGCTTTCTTCAATCTAAATCAGCATCTCGCTCTCCCAATCTCTCTTTTATACTCTCTCTGATATAGTCAACAGACAGACTCCGGTCTGCCACAATAAAAACAATAAAAATATTTGAAGAGAGATACAGGAAAATGGGAGAGAACGAAAGAGAGAGAAACAGAGTGATGGATAGTGAGAAAGACAGAGATGGATAGAGAGAGAGGGTTAGATATATAGGGAGAGGGTTAGATATATAGAGACAGCATTAGAAAGAGGGCTAGATGGAGAGAGAGAGGGTTAGATAGAGCGAGCATTAAAGAGAGGGTTAGATGTAGAGAGAGAGGGTTAGATAGAGAGAGGGTTAGATATAGAGAGAGAGGGGGTTAGATGGAGAGAGGGTTAGATGTAGAGAGAGAGGGTTAGATCGAGAGAGGGTTATATGTAGAGAGAGGGTTAGATAGAGAAAGGGTTAGATGTAGAGAGAGAGGGTTAGATAGAGAGAGGGCTAGATGTAGAGAGAGAGGGTTAGATATATATAGAGAGGGTTAGATAGAGGGAGTTAGAGAGAAAGGTTTAGATATAGGGCTAGATAGAGATAGCTGGATGGAGAGAGAGAGGGTTAGATAGATAGAACTAGATAGAGAGGGCTGGATAGAGAGAGAGGGTTAGATAGAGAGAGGGTTAGATAGAGAGAGAGGGTTAGATATAGACAGAGAGGGTTAGATAGAGAGAGGGTTAGATAGAGAGTGAACTAGATAGAGAGTTAGAGTTAGATAGAGTGTGTTAGATAAAGAGAGGGTTAGATAGAGAGAGAGTTAGATAGAGAGTTAGATAAAGAGAGGGTTAGATAGAGAGAGAGAGAGGGCTAGAGCATCAGACCATTAAAGCGAGCCCCCCCTGTGGATACTATACTGTCAGCTCTGGGAACCCAGATGAAAGTGGTGCAGCCAGATACCAGAGCCCTTTGATCAAGCCTTTGTGTGATAAACATCGCACTGTGCCAACCATGCTCACCATGCCACTATGCCAACCGCGCTCACAAGGTGAAAGGCTTTGAGTGGGTTTCCAAAGCCCAGGACAGCAGGCGTCCACCGTGCCAGCGAGCTGTCTGCCTGCCTGTCCTCCTGTCTGTCTGCTTGTCCTCCTGTCTGTCTGCTTATCTTCCTGTCTGTCTGCTTGTCTTCCTGTCTGTCCGTCTCTCAGTCTGCCTGCCTGTTTGTCTGCCTGCCTGCCTGTCTGTCTTCCTGCCTGTCTGTCTGCCTTCCTGCCTGTCTGTCTGCCTTCCTGCCTGTCTGTCTGTCTGTCTTCCTGCCTTCTGTCTTCCTGCCTGCCCGTCTGTCTGTCTCACAGACAAGCTCTTCTGAAGGGAGGGACCTGGCTCCCCAGCAGATTGTTCTTTTTCCTGCAACTTTTCGGCGAGTATTGAGAGGCTTGTTAAAGATGGCGTCTCTGTACTGAGGTCCCCCTGCTGAGAAGCAGGAGTCCTATTTGAACCAATCATCATCAAGCATCCTTCCCCCCCATCCCACCCCCCAAAAAACCGTAGAGTGAATGTGAACATGAATTTTTACATGGTGCTGTAATAATAATATAGCTGTTGAATATTTCATATCCACCACCAGCTTTGAAATAGTGCAGGTCCATTCTGTTGGCTTTAACAAGGGAGGGGAGAAGGAGTTTGACTGATGTAGCTGCATATCCATCGTTCTCTTTGTGGTGTTTTATCCCGTATAATCTTACCTTTGTGCCAGCAGATATGTCATGACGTCAACTCAAACTTTCACTCTGCCATGTGGAAGACAGATTGTTGTGTTTCACCGTAAATTCTGAGCAGATTCAAGACATGGGGATGTGTACCTGGGAGAACCTCTGTCCTTCAGAATGGGAAGACAGTGACCAAAAGAGAGACGGAGGGAGAGAAAGAGAGAGAGGAGGGGGAGGGGGGATTTGAGAGTTAAAAAAACGACCTGTGAGAAGAATGCCATGCATGTGTGGGAAGTGGTTTTGGCCAGGCTTGAAATTAATGATCTCAACATGTGCTATAGTTGAGAATCATCAGAAAGCAAAGTGCAGACAAAAGCAGTCGCAAGCACAGGGAGCACAGATGGAAAAGCATCTTGCCGCAAAGACAGAAGCTGAGAGGAGAACTTTTACAAAGTCATTCGAAATGAAATGACTGTTTAAAAGTTGGAAAAGATGGCAGCAGGCTGTCTCTGCATGAAATCCAACGGAACTGGTAACTGAAACTGCAGCTGATACTCTACACAGTACGTGAACTTTGTTTTTCATTGAGAGAAAGAACCGTATTGATTTAGTGTTGAGACATGCCAGTCTCCATGGAGATGTTTCCCACCAGAGTGGTGGGAAGTCAGACAAGCGTGTTGCTTTGAAAGCTTCTGACACCTGAAAACGACATGTTAACACCCACACATATGTAATGTCTCAAAGCGATGCATATTTCATGTAGATGGGACAGTTATGAATATGTGGACCTTCGTCTGTGGCGCGTGCAGTAACAGTGTGGATGTGTGTGAGAGAGAGACAGAGAAAGACTGTGTGTGTGTGTGTGTGTGTGTGTGTGAGAGAGAGAGAGAGAGAGAGAGAGAGAGAGAGAATGTGAGTGAGAGAGAGGCAGAGTGATAGAGAGAGACTGTGAGAGAGAGAGAGAGAGAATATGTGTGTGAGATACAGAGAATATGTGTGCGTTTTCCCTCCTGTATAAACCCCAGTTTCGTTGTTAGCCTGGGTCAGAGTCACGCTGACTGGAACATCCTGTCAAATGTGGGAGATAGGCAGTTGAAATTCCAACAGACTATATAAAGATTTAAATGGTCTCCCAAGTAACAGAAAATTAAGGTCATGTTGGGGTCACATTCCAAAAAGTCAGAGGGTGCGTCTGGGTGTGTGTGTGTCTGTGTCTGTGTCAAACAGCGAATGAGAGACAGGCATTTCGGACTCACGCGTCATTCCCCAAGCATAAAGTAGCAGGGCCAATATTTTTGCAGTTGTGAATCCCATCAACCATATCTAAAACAACGGATTGACTCCTCCCAGCCTGTAGGAGGGGGTCTTGAGTGAGATATCACAGCAAGTGTCAAAGTGTGGAAGAGGTTGTCTGGAGCTGCGGAGCGTGGCCAACGTTGTCGTCGCTCCCTGCCCAGCGAGAACATCTCCAGGCTGACAGGAGGTGAGACGCATCTCCTGTGTCAGATGTGGATCGCTAGTCTCAATCACAGCCTGGGGAGGGAAGGACTACATAATGAGACAGGTCCTGTCTCTCTTTTGCTCTCTCTCCTTTCTTGGTTTCATCTCTCTGTCTCTCTCTCTCCATTGTTCTCTCTCTTTCTGTTTCTGTCTCTCTCTCCATTGTTCTCTCTCCCTCGCTCTCTCCATTGTTCTCTCTCTCTCTCTTTCTGTCTCTCTCTTTCTTGCTCTCTCTCTCTCGTTCTCCCTCTTTGGCTTTGTCTGTCTTTCTCTCTCACTCTTTCTGTCTCGTCCCATTGTTCTCTTTCTGTCTCTGTCTCTCTCTCTCAATCTCTCTCTGTTTCGGTCTCTCTTCCATTCCATCTTTCTCTCTTTCCGTCTCTTCATCTTTCCCACTTTCCGTCTCTTTCCATCTTTCTCTCTTTCTTTCTGTCTCTCTCCATCTTTCTCTCTGTCTCTCTCCATCTTTCGCTCTCGTTTTTTCCCTCCCTCTCGCCCTCTCTAAGGTCTGCCTGGCCAGCTCAGCGCTCTTCTGTCAATACCCTGCCAACAAGCCAGAAGGCCCAGACCCGAAAATAAGGGAAGGCGAGAAAAGGAAGGAAGCCAAAGAGATAGCGAGAGGAATCCAATTACTGCATTTACAGTCTTGCAACAAAACCACAAAAAAAGACAGTAAAAGTCTCATTTTTCTCAGCGCTCATCCTAACAGTGAAGATTTTTTTAATCAATCGTGTGTTTCATTAAAATGCCCAGACCACCCACATCCATTAATAATAATTCCATTCAGATCTAATCACATTATTAATCAACAAAAAAAAGCCCACTGATGTGTTGATGTTATCGTTGCATTTGTTCCCTAGGATCCTAGATCCTTGCTTGATCTTTATTTTAATCATCCCATCTCACTTAGTAGCACGTCGGCCATGTCCGACACGACGTGTGCTATTAACTGCGTTTATTGTGGTCGTTTGATTACGTGCTACTGTACGGCGCTGCGCGTAATTTATTTGACTGTTGATGGCATTGTAAATCTGCGAGGGCGCAAAGGAATATTCATCACGCCTCTAGTGTGCCTCTATTGTATACAGTGCCCTCTAGTGCGTCTCAAGGTTAACCCCTCTGTCTGTCTCTGAGCCGTCATGCTAGGCTAGCGGTAATGTGAAGCAACGCGCTCTAAGCTATTCGAGAACTTCTCAATCGGGCAGATTTCAACAACATAGTTGGTGTCAGTGTATCTCCATGGAGACGTGATGAATATAATTATCGTTGCGTTGATTTGTTCTTTCGGATGTTTCTGCAGAATCAAACCGTCGAGACAGTTCCTTTAGTCTAAACGTTTTCCGAAAGGTAAAGTTCTGCTTAGCAATTAGCCTCGAATCCGCTAACCTCTGAACGTTTTTAGACGAAAACCGCCCATAGGAAAGGAAAGTTGTTTTTGGAATTGGGCATGTCCATTTTCCTGCTAGTTAGCGGTGTCATAAGTGTGTGTTAAACCCCAGGGTCATCTGGGGACAGAGCTGGAAACTGACTCACTTAACCGCTGCATTTCTTTGCTTTTATGCTACGGAAAAGACGCGTTTGAAACCCAAACGTACTGTTTCAATCAGACACCTTGGTCCCAGACCAGATGCAGTCCACATCTTAAAATAACCCTCTCTCTCTCTCTCTCTCTCTCTCTCTCTCTCTCTCTCTCTCTCTCTCTCTCTCTCTGTCTCTCTCTCTCAGCTTGACCGGGGTGAACACTCGCTCTGAGCTCTGGCTTATTCTGCCGCGGCGAAAATATCAAGGAAAATATTAGTTGAGAACTCGCCGCTTGTGTGTAAATGAGATCAAGATGGATTAAGTTTTCGGGATTCTATTCGAGGTCCCCATGTGCCTCCAGATTTCTCTCCCCTGCCGAAACCTTGGTCCAGATGTGGTGGCTGGGGCAGGGGAGAGCGAGGATGCTGAATCTGATTTCCTCTGGTGAGCCCTGTAAGGTAGAGGCTTTAGAACGGATCACATCTCTTAACCTCCATACCACTTGTGGGATCTGACTCGCATTACTGACAGTGAGAAATGGGCTGTTTGAAACCCAATATGCCATTTCAGTCGGAAGACGAGGAGAAGTGGGAGGAAAGGGTGGAGGGGTGTGTGGGGGGGAGGCAGGGGGGGGTGCAGGGGGCACGCTTTGCAGAGGGGTTTCCTGGAACTTCAAAGTGCTCCCAAGCAAGAACGCAGTTAAAAGCTTAGCAAAGTGAACTGAAATGACTTCCGTTTCGCGCGCAAGTGGACAGGGAAACTAATCAAGCTCATTTGTGCTTTAGACCGCTGCCTTTCACAGACATGAAACATCCACCGGTTTGCAAAGTTCTACCTTAAACGACTAACAGCTCGACGGTAGCTCTTCCATTCAGTCTTAGATGTACTTTATTGCAGCGAAAAAGATCTCTCAAGGTTTCAAGGTCAGTCGAAAATCATGTGTAATATGAACAGTGTTCCCATGGCTTAGAGTCTTAAGCAGTCTTGTGGTGTGATGTAACTCCCCATTCAGGCAGCAAGACAGGAGGTCAAAGCCGAGCGAGGGGAATTCTGCATCCCCCCTTTACCTTTCCTTATCATCGTCCTTGCCGACGATAGAATAGAGCTTTTGTGAGGGATGTTTAATTCAAGGTCCTTGTATTTGCATGTGAAAATGACTTGCCTCTGAGTTATTTTAGCAGAGAAAGTTTTCGCTAATTGCTGGAACTCAGGGCAGTCTGAGGGGAATGTGGCTAGAGCGAGGAGCATGGAGCACGAGGTTAGAGGAGTGGGAGATGCAGGATATCTACAGTAGCTGTTGGTCAGAATCAAAAACAGAGGATGACCACTAGTATCCCTCCATCCAGTCATACCAAACCCATCCTGTCACACATCAACTCCATCCTGTCACCACAAACACATCTCTTCCATCCTGCACCACATCAAACTCATCCTGTCACCCACCACCAAACTCCTCCCTCTCATCCTGCCATCCTCCTCTCTTAAGATCTCCTATGTGATTGCGGTGTGTGTGTGTTGTGTGTGTGTGTGTGTGGTTGTTGTGGTTAATGTCTGCATCATATGGGTTTGGTGTTGTGTGTGTGGGGGGGGGGGGGAGGGGGGCAGCTGTTTAATGCATGGTCAGCTGGCAGCAGATAAAGCATCTACCTTGTTACAGGCAAGCTAAGCAGGCATTA
>BROE01000024.1:12488549-12523549 GCA_036571765.1 Plecoglossus altivelis
CTAAGCGGTTTGCAGAGCGGAGATGATGAAAGTGGAGCCTAAGAGCTCCACTTTCTGGGAGAGGATGTTTTAACAAGCTTGGGGATTCCAGGCCGCGCGTTAGCCATGCCCTGCCCTACCTTACTCTACACTGCTCTACTCTACCCTGCACTGCTCTACTCTATTCAGCCCTGCTTTGCTCTACCCTGTGCTGCTCTACACTGATCTGCTCTATTTTGCTCTGCTTTACTCCGCTTTACTGCTCTTATCTGCTCTGCCCTGCTTTGCTGTACTGTGCACTGTTCTACTCTACCCTGCCCTACTCTGCTCTACTCTGCCCTACTCTGCTCTACTTTGCTCTACCCTGCCCTACTCTGCTCTACTCTGCTCTACTCTGCTCTACTCTGCTCTACCCTGCCCTGCTTTGCTCTACTCTGCTCTACTCTGCTCTACCCTGCCCTGCTTTGCTCTACTCTGCCTGCTCTACCCTGCCCTACTCTGCTCTTATCTGCTCTGATTTACTCTTCTCTACTACCCTGCGTAGCGTTGCTTACTGAACATAGGCTTAAGCGACTCATCTGACAATGTCACACATCCACAGTCAGCCTTTGTGTTCCAGTGGTTTTCTGTGCATTTGAAGAGTATTTGAAAGAAAATAAAACTAATTAGTGGAAAGAGATAACATTATGACAGAGACCATATGCATGATTGTGCTGAAGTCTCATCTTTATATTTGCCTCAATATATTTTAATTTATCTGGTGTTTTTTTCACATTTGTGCACTGATGTACCATTGGCCACCAGAAGAGGGCAGTCAGTTTCAGTGTTTGAGGATGCGTGTACATCAAGAATATATCCCTGTGCATGTGGCAACACTATATGGCACTTTTGACCTCAACATCCACATAATGCACATTCAACATTCCCTTGTTTAATCAATGTAATACCGAGTGTCAAATAAATATGAAATTGAACGAGGTTGCATTTTTAACCTTATGATTTATTGCAAAGTAATATAAAGTTCAGTCGCCTTGTTGTGGGTTTTTTCCCCACTAAACCACTCCGACAAATACGAAGTCTTGACCTGCTGGCGCTGGTGCATGAGCTAAACTGGAGAGAAGCTGGTGTGTGTCTTCTTCTGCCAACTGCCTCTGTCCCAGTTTCTGATTAGCCCACAAGCAGCCCATAATATCCTTTATTGAAGTTTCCTTGCTCTGTTGCCGGACTGCGTAAGTGTCCCTTTGTGGTTACTGAAGTCACGCTGTTTATAAATCTGGAGCTGGCAGTGTGTTCATGAGTTCATCCTGTAGGAGCTGGTCTTGCAGTGTGTTCATGAGTTCATCCTGTAGGAGCTGGTCTTGCAGTGTGTTCATGAGTTTATCCTGTAGGAGCTGGTCTTGCAGTGTGTTCATGGTGTAGGAGCTGGTCTTGCAGTGTGTTCATGAGTTCATGGTGAAGGAGCTGGTCTTGCAGTGTGTTCATGGTTTAGGAGCTGGTCTTGCAGTGTGTTCATGAGTTTATCCTGTAGGAGCTGGTCTTGCAGTGTGTTCATGGTTTAGGAGCTGGTCTTGCAGTGTGTTCATGGTTTAGGAGCTGGTCTTGCAGTGTGTTCATGAGTTCATAGTGTAGGAGCTGGTCTTGCAGTATCGAGTGTGCGCGGATGGGATGAAGAGCGTCGGTTCTAACCTTGCAGATGCTGTTCATGAGTTCTATAGTGTAGGAGCTGCGTCTGCCAGTTTGTGGTTCAATGTTTAGGAGTCTGGTCTTGCTAGTCATCGGGAGCCTCCACCTCGTGGTGTTCATGAGTTTCGATAGGTGAAGAGCTGGTCTGTGCCAGTGAGTTCATTTGGCCTGGTGAAAGGAGCTGCGTCTTGCAGTTGATCTGTTCATGCTTTCATTGCGTGAAAGGAGCACGGTCCTTCCGTGCAGTGTGGTTCATGGCTGAAGGAGCTGGTTCTTGCAGTTGAGATTCATGAGTGTAAAACCTGCTCAGCGAGCTGCTCTCTGCAGTGATGTTCATTGCGAGTTTCATGTGGTGAAGAGAGCCAGCGTCATTCCTTGCAGTCGCTCTTGTGTTCATGGTCCTGTGAGGAAGCCTAGTCTTGCAGTGCCCTCCGCGTGTTCATGGTTGACGAGCCCTGGTCTTGTGCAGTCTGTTCATGCACGTTCATAGTTGAGGAGCTCGTCTTCGCCCAGTGTGTTCTGGCGTCTGTAGGGCCTAGGGAGCTGGTCTCCTTGTTTTGCCAGCTGTGTTCATGAGAGTCTCTATGGTGAAGAGCTCGGTCTTCAGCTTCGATGTTTCATGAGTTTTTTCCCCATGGTGAAGGAGGAGCTGGTCTTGCAGTGTGTTCATGAGTTCATAGTGTATTCTCTTCATTTAAAGTGCTGTCGGGTTCCACATGTCAAAACCTTTTATTAGTTTATTAGTGATGCTGACCCGGGCTATGAGCACTCTCTACGGATCTTCATCTCTCCTTCTCTCTCTACTCACCTCTTTGTAGCTCTCTCTCTCCTCTTCTCTTCCTCTCTGTCTCTACTCACTCTAGCTCTCTCTCTATATACTCACTCTACAGCTCTCTCTCCTCTTTCTACTCTCACTCCAAGTCTCTCTACTCTCTCCTCTTACTCTCTCATCTTCTGTACTCTCTCTCTCTCTTACTCTATATCTCTCTCCCTCCCTCTGTGTATCTCCATAATATATATATCTACGTCACTCTACATTCGCTCTCCCTATATCTCTCAATTTATCACTCTCTCACTCTATAGCTCTCCTCTCACTCTCTCCTCTCTCTCTCTCTTTCTCCTCTATTCTGTCTCACTGTATCTCTCTCACTCTATATCTCTTCTCTCACTTACTCTTCTCTCTATATATATCTCTCCTCTATTTCTCTCTCACTTTATCTCTCTCACTCTATATCTCTCCTCTCACTCTCTTCTCTCATTCTCCCCTGTTTCTTCTTCTTTTTTCTTTCCAGCAGCTCCTTCCCTGCTCCTGCCCCTATTCCCCCCTGACCCTCTATCCTCCAGACACCAGTGACAGCCATTAGGGCTCTCATTAGAGCCAGAATATGGTGGTGGCTGTGACAGAAGCTGGGCCCAAGCAGACCCTCCCCCCCTCCCTCTGTTGCATCCACCTCCTCTTTCTCTCTCCCTCTCCCTCACTCCACTTTCTCTCCATCACTCCCCCTCTCTCTCCCTCACTCCCCTTTCTCTCCCTCACTCCCCTTCTCTCTCTCTCTCTCCCCTACTTCCCTTATCTCTCCCCCTCTGTCTCCCTCACTTATTTCTCTCTCCCTCTCTCTCCTTCACTCCCCTTCCCCCCCTCTCTCTCCCTCACTCCCCTTCTCTCTCTCCCCCTCTCTCTTGCTCTCCTTTCCTCCTTTTGCATTCTATCTCTCCCTGCCCTTCATTTTCTCCCTTCTTTTTCCCTCCCCTCCTCCTCATCCCCCTTCCCTCCCTCCCTCCACCCTCCTCCTCCTCCGCTCCACCACGACAGCTGTCAGAGATCCAGACAGGCGGAGACTAAGCTCGACCCTGCATCACTTAATCATGTCACTTAAACACGGGCTACTGTAGCTGGTTTCCTCTAATGAGACACAGAGAGAAAGCAGGGAGGAGGGGGCAGCGAGGGGGAAATGCCATCAAGGCTTTGGGTCCTGACTCCAGTGTTTTGTTGATGCTGTTGTTGTTGCTGTTTCTTGTTTGCTTATGCAACTCTTCTCCTGACATGTGCTCCCCTTAGTGCAAGAGAGTACGGTAATGAGTAAGCACTCATATTGACAATATCCTCCCTATAGGATGCAGTAATTGGTTTGCCAGCACTTACAGGTTTCCTCTGACGTTCACCAGCAGCTGCATATGGTGTCCGTCTACTGGCACAGTGATAATTGGCTTATATGGCACCAACATGTTGATGTTTGAAACGATAATGGGATTACTGTTTGCAACCGAGAGTTGAGTGCCCCCTAAGTGTCGTGTCATATGTTTAACCGATCGCGTTACACTTAAGCATGTTAGTTTGAAGGAAATTACATGCGAAATTACCACGGGAACAGGCCACGCCCCCCGTTTCCCCATAGATTTTCCGTAACCGTAGTCGGCAGGTTATCTCTCTAAAGGTGACATTTGTCTACTACAAGTTATGTCGTTGATAATAACCGTGGCGTGGATTGATCCTTTGGCTTGTCCGCACGCACCATCTTGAGCAGCGATTACAGCTAAGCAACACGGGTCGTTGCTCCAATGAACGAACCCCTTTAGAAAATGCTTAACACATCACAAACAGCCGATCAGGCGGGACGGACAGACGGCAGGCAGGCAGGCAGGCAGGCGGATGGATGAGTCTATCAGGGTGGTATGTGTCCCTTAGGGCTCCCCTGAGCAGGGTCCAGCTAGCCACAAGCTCCTGTTGAGGAGGATGATGGATGGGCCCATGTAAAGGGGTTTGGGTTATGAGCAGGGCTCTCGGGAGGGTTGTATATTCAGGGAGTCATCCAGCAGTTGAGTTGAACTAGGGCCCCTGTGAAGAATGAGGGAGGGAGGGTGACTTCTCTGGCTGGATGCGGGCCAGGTCGATCCATCAGAGAGGGAATGCTGCTTCCAGGGGGAGTGTGTCTGCTTGTGATGGACTCAACCCCCAACGCCCTCATCGGGTGCTTCCTCAAACCCACATCTGCTTCATTTCCCCCCTGCCGGCAACTTCCTTGGCCATGCACTGAACACATCGACTGTGACCGACACAGGAGAGAAGGAATGAGCGATAGAAAAGAAAGAGAGATAGAAAACGACAGAAGCATGGTCAAAGGCACTTGTTTGACACACGTGTGTGTTGTGTGTGGATGTCTTAGGCGTGTGTGCGGAAGATGTCTGGTGTGTTGTGTGTGTGTGTGTGTAGATGAAGAGTCTGTGTGAGTGATGTGTGTGTAATGAATGTGGTGTGTATGTGGTTTGTGTATGATGTGTGGTGTGTGTCGCCGTTATCTGGAATGCATTTTCAGAATGCATTTTAACTCGGTGTGTTGCAAAACGACACCACCCCTTCAGCAGAATCATAAAGTGTCCGCTGTTGACATAATTTTCAAACAAGGACTTGCCAGAACTTCTGCTATCTGCATTATGTTGGAGTCCCTAAAGGGCCTTGTCCCTCTGCCAGACCCTGAACGCAGCCAATAGCAGCAGGCCATATATCTGAGGAGTGGCAGAAGCTGAAGCAAGGCTGCAACAAGTCTTCTAAGGTTTCAGAGGTTCTGGAGAGGAATGCTTGGAAACACAACCACACTACGCCCTCATAAACACACACCGACACCTACTGGCATACTACCCACCACACACGCACACATACTGCCAATAAGAACAACAAACCCACACCTAACTGCGATCAACACACACAACCACACTACTGCATAAACACCCAACCACACTACTGCATAAAAACACGAGAGCGCGACAATAGCTGCAATATCAATCTACACCCAACCACACTACTGCATAAACACACAACCACACTACTGCATAAACACACAACCACACTACTGCATAAACACACAACCACACTACTGCATAAACACACAACCACACTACTGCATAAACACCACAACGCACACACTGCATAAACACACAACCACAATACTGCATAAACACACAACCACACTACTGCATAAACACACAACTACACTATGCATAAAGCACACAACCACACTACCGCATAAACACACAACCACACTACTGCATAAACACACAACCACACTACTGCATAAACACACAACCACACTACTGCATAAACACACAACCACACTACTGCATAAACACACAACCACACGCCTACTGCATAAAACACACTATATCCACACTACTGCATTAAACACACAACCACGAACACTGCATAAACACATACAACCACACTACTGCATAAAACACACAACCACAGCACACACTCATATAACCACACACACACTCAATAACCACACTACTGCATAAACACACAACCACACACACCTCCAACGATAACCACCACACACACACAGCCACTTAAACAATCACACACACACTCATATAACCACACACACACTCATACAACCACACTACTGCATAAACACACAACCACACACACACTCATACAACCACACACACACTCATATAACCACACACACACACACTCATACAACCACACACACACTCATATAACCACACACACACTCATATAACCACACACACACACACTCATACAACCACACACACACTCATATAACCACACACACACTCATACAACCACACTACTGCATAAACACACACAACCACCACACACACAATCAGCACAAACCACACACACACTCATATAACCACACACACACTTGTACAACCACACACACACTCATACAACCACACACCATTAATTACAACTCACGACACACCACTGACAACAACCACCACAGCACACAACTCATACAACCACAAACTACGTGCATAAAACACAAACCACACACCACGCTCAGCTACAAACCACACACACACATACACTCACACAACCACACACACTCACACTCACACAACCACACACACTCACACTCACACACACACACTTACACAACCACACTCACACACACACACAACCACACTACTGCATAACCACACACACACACACTCACACACACACACACACACTCACACACACACTCACACAACCACGCTCACACACACTCACACAACCACACTACTGCATAACCACATACTCACAGACAACCACACACTCACTCACACATAACCACTCGCTCACTCACACTCTTACACATAACCACACACTCTTACAAAACCACACGCTCACTCATACACAACCATAGACATTCACACAAACCACACACACTCTCACACTCTTACACAACCACACACTCACTCATACACAACCATAGACACTCACACATAACCGTACGCTCACTCACACTCTTACACAACCACACACTCACTCACTCACACACAAGCACACACAACACTCACGCTCACACATAACCACACGCTTACTCAGTCACAAACATAGACACTCACACAACCACACACTCACTCACACACAAACATAGACACTCACACATAACCACACCCACACTCTTACACAACCACACACTCATTCACTCACACACAACACTCACGCTCTTACACAACCACACGCTCACTCACAACCACACACTCACACACAACCATAGACACAACTCATACACAACCACACACATTGCTACACACACTGACTTGCAACCACATATTCACACAACCCTCACACACACTCATGCACAACATACTCTCGCACACAACCCACGCTCACACACACACACACACATTCACACACACTTTGTTTCGGCAGCTGTGAGATATTATATCAGGTTTAACAGTCGCTGTTTCTTGTTAAATTGAGCCAAGGCTGTGGCCTCTCTCTGACACTCTTACATCATTTACAGTACGTACAGTAGCACGCCTACGAAGCTGGCAGGAGATGGTAATACTATGGAAATACTGATAACATTAAGCCAGTGGACTTGGGTGTAACAAGTACAGAGTAGAGAGTTTCTAAATCATGGATGAGGACCACTCAACTTCGGGTTGTTGTTGAGCAGTGTTTAGATTGGAGAGGTTTTGTGCAGTATGCTGTTGATCCTTTACTGTCCACAAGAGGGCAGCAGAGTACTGTTCTATTTCGTGTGAACCGTGCGGAAGACTAAGTGGAACAGAAGGTATTGCACTGCATGCAGGAGACGACAGTTCTTCCTACAACGTAGTAGTTAGATGAATTAAACCAACAGCTCCACTTGATTGATGGAGGTCCAGGAGAGTGGGCAGAATCGTCATCTCTAAATCCACAGACGTCATCTTTCAAAAGCGTATCTGTCCTCTAGTGAAAAAGCCTCTTTGGAGCGGACATTGCTTCTTCCCCCCCTTCGATCGACTGTGTGAAATTAAGTTAAGGGAAGATGGTCAGTGCTGCACGTACACTTGTGTGTAAGAGTGTGTGTGTATGTGAGGGTGTGTTAGTGAGGGTGTGTGTGAGTGTGTGTCAGTGTTTGAGGGTGTGTGTGTAAGAGCATGTGTGAGAGATAGAGTGTGTGTGTGTGTGTGTGGGTGCCCTCTGGTCACCAGCTAACAGGCAATACAGAGCGTGCTTCCAGTTTGTTGTGATCCTCGTCCATCTACGTGATCCAGATGCATTCCTTGCCCGCTCTCCACGAGGACGTTAGCGCTAAAAAAAGGCTGCTTTACTGACCCCATCCATCCAGAGGTAAGAAACAGACCTCCACAACCATGTGACTGATGATTTCCCCACAGAGCAACATAGTATCTACTGTCTAGATATCGCACAGTCCTCAGGATGAGAGTGGAGATGATGAGGAGAGAGAGAGGGTTAGCGCGAGACAGAGAGAGAGAGGGAGAGAGAGACATTGGGTTAGAGAGACAGAGAGAGGGTTAGAGAGACAGAGAAAGTTAAAGAGAGAGAGAGAGAAGGTTAAAGAGAGAGCAAGGGTTAGAGAGAGAGAAAGAGGGTTAGAGAGAGAGAGAGGGTTAGAGAGAGAGAGGGCTTGAGAGAGAGACATTGGGTTAGAGAGAGAGAGAGTAAGAGAGAGAGAGAGAGAGAGAGAGAGAGAGAGACATTGGGTTAGAGAGACGGAGAGAGCAAGAAGACGCGAGACGTCTAAACTCTGAGATAAGAGTCAGGGACTGAGAGCAGGTCAGGGAGGTGGGATGTGAGGTTAAGGGTACTGTCTGCTAGGTCCCACTAACATGCTGAAGCAGACTGGACAGTGTGGGAAGGGTTCCTACCAGGGGGACTCACCTGTGAGTAGACTGGACAGGGTTCCTACCAGGGGGACTCACCTGTGAGTAGACTGGACAGGGTTCCTACCAGATGGACTCACCTGTGAGTCAGAGGTTTATGTTACAGGGACCTGCCATCCCAGGTCGAGCAACGTAGGCAAGCATGGAACCTTAATGAGCTGTTTACATGATGACTGTAAAACAGTCATTTGTTCCCATGTTCTGGTGTGATTAACGTGTGATTAACGTGTGATTAGCGTAATCCCTGTGAATACCCTCAACCACACGAACACCTGGTCCACATGTGACACTTAGGGTCATTTATAAGACCTTAAGGTCATTACCCAGAAAACCCTCCTGTTCTTCTGTCCACCTGACAGCAGCGATGCCTTGACAAACACACACCAATAAGATCATCTTGACCAGTAACGGTTTGGTCGAGCAACAAATGACAGGATAACGAGCAGTTAAACCTTGGGAGGAAATGGCTTCATCAAAGAGGGATTTGTAGTTACAGACCACAGTCCACCTAGGACTAATTGAGATTTCGATCTCAGCGACACAAAGTCTATTTCCCATAACTTCGTAAGGACCTGAGCCACAATGTGTCCACAAGCTGCCGGAACATTGTGCAGGCAGAAAGAAGTGATGCGGAGTGGAGTATGCTATCCATCATGTCCCCTTTGATGTCCCCCAGCATCCATCAGCTGCAAACTGGACTATGGTTAATGGCCTGTTGCTGGTTTTGGAAGGAGATGCTATCCGTCAGCCTGTATGAAATCTGACACTGACACGTTCAATGCCAGAATACAGACAACTGTTATCTCCTACCCTTGTTTGGTGTGGCTTTGAAGGGGCACTCTGAATTAGAGAAATCAAGATGCTTTACCGTGGCTGCTTGCCAGGCTGCGTGTGGTCGGCGTTGGCTACGTGAACCGCAGCTGAACGTCTCCAAAGGTTTCCCCTTATTTATTTATTCATCTATCGAATCCTTGGCGTCGTTGACCAGTTGTCAGAGTCAGAGTCGTTTTGGAGCCGAGGTCCATCTGCTTACAACGGACCCCAAAATACCTCCAGGCTTCCCGTAAAGGACGCTGGTGAGGGGTGGAGCCGTGCACTTGCAAACCCCAAGGCTGCTCTCCTATGCTGGGTAGAGGAAAAGACTTGACAGGCCGAGGTGGTATTTTATTATTTCTGTTCATTCTGTCTGTTTGGGATCTATAATTACTCCCCACGGCACTGAATTCTCCTTTTTTTAAATTACACGTCTGACCCACTGTGGAGGATAGGGTTTCCTTGCTGAGTATTTTCATCTATACTATTTTAAGGCTCTCTGTTATTATTTCACATTTTGGGGTTTTCTTTTAATCATCGTGTTATGATCTTACGTTTGGTGTTTTGTCAGAATTCGAGTACTGAAAGTAGCGCTGAAGGTAAAGAAACTAGAACTGTTTTGCAGTCTGTAATATCCTCTAATATTGCTGAATAACTACTAACTTTCTCAAACAGATGTAAATGATAGGACAAATATATTCACAGATATGTACATCAGACTGGTGCTTGAGGATATAATTCAAGCTGAAACAGCTGCAGGAAAACATCCAGTTATATGATTTGAGCTTGTATGTTTCAAAGAGAGGGAGTTAGAGAGAGAGAGAGATGAGGGGGAGAGACAAGGGAGAAATGGCGGAGAGAGACCGAGAGAGAGAGATGGGGGAGAGAGAGCCTTTGGAGGGTAATTCTGACTCTGTTTACAGTAAGGTTACACGCACCATTCCCACCATTTAGAATGGGAACTCTCCGTAAACACTCTGACCGAATACCCGGTCCTCTGGCCAATCAAAACACAACAAGGCCTTTGGTACACTTCACCACCCTCCGTCTCTAATTCTGGGATTGACTCTGGGCCAGGCCCGTGACCTACAGACTCCACAGAGACACAGGCAGCCAAATAGAAAAGCTCTTTACGAAGAGTTTTTCTCATTTAAAAAAAAAGATATTAACGGCACACACGGAAATGCACGGCATGCAATGACACGCTCCCCCTGCTCCGCCTCGTCAAAAGCTTCTCTTGTTTGTTCCGGTTATGCAGAAGGTTTGCTTGATCCTGTGTTGTTGTTTTTTTTAACTTGCTTCAATCTACATTCCGTCTAGATTGGCAGAGACTGGCAAGGAGAGCCTTACGTCGAATATTGGCTGTATTCTTCAATATAGGGGACTGTTTGCTTCTGTAGTATAAGCAGGTCGTGAGCGCAGGGATAACACACAGGCGTTCACTCCTTCTCTCATCCTCACCTCTTTCTCTCTCCCCGCTCTCTCTCTCTCCGCTCTCTCTCCATCCTCATTGTCATCTACTACTCCCTGCACGCTCATACACATCTCAGAGCATACTCAAATCCCTGTCTCTCATCTGCATCGCTGCTTTCTCTCTCTCTTCCCTTCTACCCCTCTCTCTCTCTCTCTTGACATACATCTCCTTCATCTCTCCCTCACTCTCTCCCTCTCTCTCTCTCGTTCCCTGTTCCTCTCCTCGCTCTCTCTTCCCTGTTCGCCTCTCTCTCTCTCCTCTCTCTCTCCGTCTCCTCCCTCTCTCTTCTCTCTTGCTCTCTTCTCCCTGTTCCTGTCCTCATCTCTCCTCTCCTCCTCTTCATACCCTCCCTGATTTCCGTCTCTCTAGACCTCCTCGGTCAGTAGGTGTCTTTGCTTTATCCAGTATGAGAGGTGAGGTCTTCAGAGGGACTGGCCTGGTTCTACACTGAGTGCTGACACAACTAGGGGAGAGTCACGGGACACGGCCCGTTAACATAGCATAGAACGCCCCTCTACAGATTTTCAACACCACCACCACTCACACACACCACAACACACACACAGCCACAACACACACACAACACACACACACACACCACAGCCACTCACACACACACAACACCCTCTAGCATAAGAATCTCCCACACACCAACACACTACACGAACGGACAACGACACATTATAGCATACCACATACAGCAAGTTAAACTGCTCTTGCTTTATACAAAATGTTTTGTTATACCAACTAGTTCTCTTGTTAGGGATCTCGCTGATGTGTGACTAGAAGTTGAGTTTCAGGGTGGAGATGCTAACTAACGATATCTGAAGTGTAAAGGCGGAGGTGGATCTGGCTAATAGGGACAGTCTTCATTAGCTTGGTGGCTAACGTAAGTCCACTTTGACAGAGTAAACTGAATAGCAGTCGTAATTGGCCACAATCAAACTGGACAGAATATAGCAAGACAAGGTGAACTACACTAAACCTCTGTTCCTTTTGCTCTTAGTCTCAACTCTGTTTTTCCACATATTTTGTGGTTGAGTGGATATATTAAATTTATACAAATCTATAATCCAGTTTCTCTTCAACCCTTCCCTCTATACTCCCTAGTGGAGCTGGTTTGGTATTGATTGAGGCTTGAATAATTCAGTGGCTTAAGCTAACCAAGCATGTGAGGGAAATGGCACTGGATTGTACTGCCAAAAGTGGGCACCAAGTTCTCAGTGTGTATGGGTTTACCGTAAAGCCTATCATTCATTTTCCTGTTTAGTTCCTAACCCATTCCTTATGACCAACTTGTTGCTAATGACAACAAAGGCATAAGGGCAAGTAATACAGTACCTCATGAAATGTGTTTACTGTTTATTGCAACTGCTCATTTGCTACTGTAACTAACATACCACCGCTTGTGACAATACAGTACCTCATGAAAAGTGTTTACTGCTCGTTGCTACGGTTTATTTGCTACTGTAACTAACATACCACCGCTTGTGAGAATACAGTACCTCATGAAAACTGTTTACTGCTTGTTGCTACGGTTTATTTGCTACTGTAACTGCCAAACCACTGCATGTGATAGACCGTGTTTGGTGAGTTAGATTGTGACAACATTGTTCTGTAGCGATGAGGAACAAGGGGTTCCTTCTGCAGAGTAACCTCTGTGTTCTTAAGATAGCCAGTCCACCCATGTCAAACAAAGACATGGTACCAGCTATGAAAGGATAGTTATTCCTGTGTGTCTCCTTCCTCCCCCCTCCAACACACACACAAACACACGCACACACACACTCACACACACACACACTCACACACACACACACCCAAGAACCATAGAGAATAAAGTAGTTTCATTTATTTTGATTGAAAATATTTATAGACAAACTTAGATCTGATAACCTTGTATTCTCAAAGGCTAATCGGAGAATGACTTCTCTTTGCAGAGCTTTGAGTTGGTTCCCTGCACACTTATAGCACAGGGAAATATTTACATCGATGAAATGTTACCTCTCTGGTTTCCCAGGCTTTTATGGACTTTTTCCTTAAGGAACTCATTAAAATCTACATTTTTCAACCTCACAGCATTAAAGATTCACACATGGAGAAACAGCTTGTGTTGTCATTGCTAAAGGGGACCATACACGTTTGGTTTTAAGGACAAAGTTATAATGATGATAATACATCCAAAGATCTAGGTGCTTATGTCGTCGATGTACTAATATTCCTATTAAATCTAACTATGATAACCAAGCTCCACATCTGGAAAGCGCTGCAGAAATGATAGTCATGAATGCATCTTGGGTCTTTTTTGGTCACCTTTGACATGTGAGCAGACCTAATGCCAGCTTAGTACCCTAATGTGAATCATCTCCCAGCAGAGAAAGCTGAGCCTGTAGCTAACAGTTGGTGAGTCTGGCCTGTGCGATGATAAAGTTTCTGTAAATGTAATCATGGACTGTACTTATTGGGTCCTTTACACATAAGGAGTAATAAGATGCCTTGGATATTAACTGTCAAGCCATTAGACAGAAAAAGATACCATGTTCGTTTGACCCTGTTTCGTTCGTTTTATCCAATCTTGATCGGCTTTTAGTCTTACTTTTTCTCATTACATAAGCTTGTGTTTTGGGGGTCAGTGAGTATCTGTGACGAATGGACAGAGATGGCAAAAGTACACAAATGTTTCATTTGGCGATGGAAGCTTGCCTTTTTGCCATCAATATCCTCCAGGGATTCTGAAGTGAGTGTTCCGTCGTGTGTCATCCAGTCTATTCAGCCTAGACATGCTGCACATGGCTGTGGACCTAAGGCCGCCCTGCTGAAACAAGGGCTGGCTTGTGCAAGCCGGACATCCTCTCTGGTGGTAGATCGTGACATGGATCTTTGGGTGTTTCAAGCGTCGTTGACTTGGTCTGTGTTAATTGTGCCACGCTAAAGCCAGGCGAAAGGCCAAATGGTTGCTTTTCCCGCGTTAAACTGTCTGGTCAGCGTCCTCATGCCAGACTGTCATTACTTCAGAATGATTTACTCCTGAAGGTAAGACCCTCCATTTAACTGGCATCTGTTCTAGAACATATATTTATTTGTAGATTTTAGAGCTCAGGTCTCCATGCTAACAAGTCAGGAATTCGTGATTTATTGATGATCTACCATCGTCACTCTATGCCAACACACAAAGAACATTTTACAACCACTACCAGGTATTTTGGTCCAGTTGGGCTCCCAGGTTCAATGTTTAAAACCAATGCCGAACATAAATCGAATTGACAAGACTCCTTAACCCCTTGTACTGGTCATTCTGATTCACCTTTTGTACTACAACGCTGGGTCACATTGACCCGCAGGCAGCACCAGAGTTAACAGTGATATATTTCTGTGGTTACGGAAACTTGGTATGTGGCAGGTAAACGATTATTAGTGAAAACACGTTCGGCGATTATTCTTTCGGAAACTATGCAGGAAATGGAGCGTTCGCTGCCTTCGTTCTGAGCTTCAGCTCCCTCGCAGAACGACGACGTCAGCTGGAACGGAGGAAACTGGAGTTTAATTGCGGCCAAGTCTGTGTTTACTTAGCAATGACACCGTCAGCCATTGAAGCCATGTTTATTTTTGACTTTGGTTGACTTTAGAAGAGAATAAATCATCGGATCGACACTGCATCATAAAAACCACACAAAAGAGATGTCAAGTTGAAAGAAACCTCCGGTCTCTGGAAAAATAAACCTTCTTCACACCTTTCTCTGGATGTACCTTTGAAGAGCACTAAGCCGCCCAATGATGCATTAGCACATAATTGTTTATATTTCCCTTTCAAATGGAAAAATTCACTGTCATGCGGTAATTGCTGGCACGCAGGTATCTGCGAAATGTGATAATGCAAGTCACACAATTTCTCCTTGACTGCATATACCTCAGCTGAGACAAATCCTGTCTCATTATTATTATTTTTTGGGGGTGGGAGGGTGGGAGGGGGGGTAATGTAAAGACCTATTATATAAAACACAGTGGAGAGGGTCTTCGACTGCCAGGGATATGACTTGTATTGCTGGCCGCCTGTCCTCTAGAGAGGACCTCTGGGGAGGACAGCAGAAAGCAAAGTGTTCCCAGAGGGGTCTGTCGGATGGCTGAGAGGGGAAATGTAATAACTCAATGAAGAGGGGAGGCTGCCAATTACAGTCAGTCTGCCGATAGAAGAAGTATATCCTGCTCAGACTGGCACCGTTAAGACTCCCCAGGGAGCAAGCTTTCACCACCGAGCTGGGTTTCCAACAGGAAATATGAGGACTATCTGAACAATACAGTTACTATGAGTGATATCACCAACCCATCACAGATAATCAAAACAAAGTGTCACAGAGAATGTTGTTTTTAAGATTACATATACACTCGTCCAGAATTTAATCTTTCTTTGGGCTAGATTTTGTACTTATATGGTGTTTGGATAGTCCGTGAAATATTTCTCCAGATAACATTACAGTGGTTGGACACACAGTCTTGAGACAACTTACACCAATGTTTGCATCTTGGCTCAAGCGTCTTTGTGTAAATAATCACAACACAACATGTAAACTATCCGTAAATCATGATTACATGTCTCAGAATAGACTGGATACATGAATGGCTCAATGTCTTCACGATTGCGATTCTGATCATACAGAGTAATCACTACACAGTTTATACATACTTCCTAATCAACCTTAACAGCTCAGACATCAGATTATTATTATTGAATGTGTGGTGTGTATGTATATATGTGTGTGTGTGTTTGTGTCATTCATCCAATGCCTTTTCCCAGGCTTCCTGTATGTATACTGTGTGTGTGTGTGTATATATATATACACACACATATATATACATATATATATGTATACATATATATATATGTGTACATATATATACAGTACATATATATATATATACACGCACATTTGGGGTATTTTTTCCCATACGTATGTTTGTGTGTGTGTGTGTGTTTTCTGAATGCATCTACTGTATGTTTGCCTGGGTTTCATTGTGACCAATTTCCACTAACAGCGCACTAGTAGTGTTAACAAGTCACTCCGGAACAAGTTGATCTTGAACGCCCACTTTCCTCAGCTCCTCCACCCTGGCAGCTTCAGCTCCTGAAAGCAGGACTAATTACCTTCTCTAGGCAGGCTTCCCTCGTTCTCCCCACAATGTAAACAAGACCCCAACGGGAAGGCATGGGCCCACCGCATTTTAATAAATCGATGTGCTAATCATCGGAGACACACCGACTGCTCCAGACGACTTCCTACGTCCTTTGAGGTTAATTTAATTAGGCAGCTTTACTGGGGGGAAAAAACTGTGACATGCACACAAGTGCAAGGTGTAATTGATTTTTTTTCTGTCCTATTTTTTAAGGGTGAAAACGATGCAGTTGGTCTTCCGCTCAGGGAATATTCATAACAAAAACATTCAACAAAGGCTTATTTTCAAAGCTTAAGGACACTTTTGTCATCGTGGGATTTCGGTAGACTAACGAAGGGGTTTAATCCTTGACAACTTTTGTTTTGCTTATTTACAAGGGGCCTTCTTTTCTGTTGATGACTTCCTCCAGTTAGCTTCGGATGCTGGACAGGACTAACAACATGTCTACTCATGACTGCATGTATAGAGTTCAGGTTTAACAACACCACTTTATAACTCCAAGAACTGACTGTCATGCTCCCTCGCTCTACAGTTCCATCAACTGTAAAAGATAAGGGAGTCTAAACTCATTTGTAATATGGGCTCCTGACCATAAAGGGGAAATGCTCTAACGCCTAAATAATAATAAAACATTGTTTGAAAGGCCATGCAGAGATACAACATCTACCATCTTTAGGAGTACAGGCAAAGTAAAGAGCATTCCTTGGACGTTCCGTCAAAGTCTTGCGTGTGACCTAACCCTAGCATGCAATCACAACAACAGATAACCTCGCGGAGAGGTTATCCCATGGTCTCTTACTATTTAGTTCTCGACTCCGCCCCTTCTTGAACTAGTACTCAACCCAGAGCTACAGAACAAGTGTTTTCTGACAACCGCTATATGTTAAGCAAAGATACGCTAAGGATATCCGTCTTTTTTTTTTTTGGACCAGCCACACGAACACCGACAAACAGCCAGTGTTACTGCTTTTCACAGACAAGGGTAATGACTGTGCACAGCAGGTATTAATGAGTAGGTCATTATCTTCAGCAGGGAGCCTAGCCCACACTGGCAAACACATTAGCTAAACATTGTCGCATTTACATGAAGTTGCCAGAGATCGTGTCCTGTTTACGTAGCACAGTGTGGAGGCTGAGAAAAGAGGTTTCCAGCATGGATTTCGAGTTGGCAATACAAAATACAATCGTAAGGATTGGTGGAATCACACCACACATAGTCCACAAGTGTCCTCTCATAGCACATCTCTGCTCCCCAGGGTCCTAAGTACCCAGAGTTCTTTGCTCCACCAACTTCATCTGTAATGTGGTATATATGAACCTGGGGCTAACTCTGGAGTCAGGTTTTTGTAGAGCTCTCTGTCTGTCAGCATGTCTGTCTGTCTGTCTGTCTGTCTGTCTGTCTGTCTGTCTGTCTGTCTGTCTGGAGTCGTGCTAGCTGCAGTCAGGCTGACTGGAGTTAGGATAACTGGAGTTATGCAAGCTAGGAAGTTTAGCTAGAGTGAAGGTTTGCCAGAGGCAGGTTAGCTCAGGTTTGGATAACTGGGTTATCGAGTTATGCTAGCTGGTCAGTTTAATTAGAAGCAGGTTGGCTGTAGTCAGTGCTCAATCCAACCTGATCTGAATCTGATCAAATGAAAAACAGGATTTGTTATCAACATGAACAATGTAACAAATACCAACAGCAGCTGCTTGTTTACCATAAGAAAGTATACATACGAATGTCCACTCGACTCAGAAAAGGCTTCTCTTCTTGGTGTGAAAACTGCTGCACATTCTCCAGGGCTGGATGAGTGAGTATGCAGCTTGTCAATGTGAACTTACCATCAATTTACACGAACACTCACGTACATACACACTCACACACATACACACTCGCATACATACACATACACACTCATATACATATACATTCACACACATACACACTCACACACATACACACTCACACACATACACACTCACACACATACATACACACTCACACACATACACACTCACATACATACACACTCTCACACACACACATACACACTTGCATACATACCAACTCACACACATACACTCATACGCCACAGAAACATGTATGCCTTCAGGAAAGACAGTGAGAGAGTATTGCAATGAGCAGATTGAGTTTTTTCTTCACTTACATGCCACAAGCTTTGCCCATAGCTGAGCGATCTACTGTCTGGTCTTAACATGCAGACAGGAATATGATCCCTGACTGACTAGTTAGTAGGTCATGTGCCTGTTAATGAGTGAATGGATTCTGGCTATTAACAGAATAATCAAAGAAAAATGTGTTGGTATCGTCTTTTTTTTTACAAGCAATGTCACAGAGGGCTTCATATACGCCCATAGGACTGCCCCTCAATCATCATAAACCCTCAAGGAAGACAGGGAAAAACTCCCAGATAAAACTCACTCGAGGTGAAAAAAAATTGAAGTAACCTTGAGATAATGATATGGCCCAGAAACACATATTTGGAGTATTTTTTGGGTGGATATATGGTTGGTTGGTGTATTTTGCAATTGCTTACTGATTAGGTTATGTTGAAAAACCTTGGTTTGGCTTGTGTGTCATACACTTGTTATTTCATGTTTGGGGAACCTCCCTAAACCTTTTAGTTCATCATTTATTCAAGGCATCTTGTTTGCCTTGTCAAACTGTGGCCTTGCTTCTGCTGCAAGCAAGTGCCCCAGTCTACATGTATGCATCTCACAAGGCTAACCTGTATTAATATTTCACATCAGGGAGGCAAACAGGCCCCAGTCCATCTTTTGATTGGCAGATGAGGTGATACAGCATCGAGATTATTGACGCATTGAGAGAGAGTCGTGTATGCGTAAAATAGAAAACGGCAAACATTTGTCCATCAATTTTGCAGTTTAATTGAATAATTCTTATTTGTGGCTGCGGGCTGATTCCATGTGGCACAGATGTCCCATGAATAAAACATGGTCTCTCAGAGCAAATATTAGCGTCTGCGTTCGCTCTTGTCTTCTTGTTAGTATTTTGGCAGCATTAAAACATGCTTCTTTTGGGTATCGTGATTCAAATGGACCTGAACAAAGAGGCTTAACCAACACTGATGTCCACTATTTACAATTGAAGGCAATGTACGCCTTGGCTATAAACATGGGTCATGGCATCGCAAAAAAAAAATCTAATTTAATTTTCGGCAGCGAAGACCAAATAAATTAGCCTTTCTCTAAAATTTGTTATTGCAAATGTTCTGCAAGCTTGCCTCATTTACGACACTCAAGCAAATGTCAAAGGACACAATCAACTGTGATGGTGACAAAGAGACGAGAGGAGATGAACAAACTGCACCGTTGGAAAACAGCAGTTGTTGTGTCTTTATAAAATGGTGTCCTTTTTTCCACAGATATGTCCGCTCACATGAATAAATAACCAATCGTTAAAATAGCTCAAATATTTGGTCTTTTCCTTCACACGTTGGTCTGGTGAATCAGGTTATCACCAAGACCATCTTATCTGATCAATCACAATCTCTCTCAGGCTATGCAGTGTGACAGTGCAGCCTAAACTTCTGAGTCTTGTCAAGACTTGCCAGTAATTTCTGAACGCAAGCAATGCTTATCTAAGTTAACTTTGTCATAACATTCTCCAAAGGAAGGACTGATTCTGATTGGATGCCTGTGCATACTCTCTCCTGTCATGCATTCAAGTGATTCAAAAACAAATCCACTAAAAAAACAACAAAAGATAGATAAACAGAGAATGATTTTTATCTTGTTGTACGCAAACATATCTCTCACACATGCTAAACTGTCCTCGGTCTTGTTTTCCATTCAAACGCCACGCCTCTCAAAGCAACCCTCGAGATTTTTATTCTCTCACAGTCCGTTATTTATGTGCAAGAACCATGTGACGATCTTTATCGTGTTACATTTGTTTATTTTCAAGCTTTTCTGAACGGAGAGGCCTGCTGAATGTTCTCCAGCTCCCTGTGTCTAGGTGGTCCCAGAGTGCAGAGAAGGGTTTGGATATTGTGCTTTCTCCCTGAGACGCCATGATGAATGAGGACCCCTAAGAACCTCCAGGGCCCGGGGACCGACCTAGGCCTGGCCGTGCCTGGCCTGTGTTGAGTGACGCAGCGTCAGGCTTTGTTAACAGGTCTGGACGTTGGCTCCACGGGACTGTTTCTTTCGGTTTGTTTTGAAAGATTCTGTTCAAAGTATGGGGGGATACTTGCAAGTCCAAAGGATGGCCCTGGCGTTCAAATCAAACGGCCCCTCTCCCCTGGACCTGGAGGAGACCACGCTCATTAGCATGGCCCAGCTGAGGTGTGACCCCCTCACCCCACACACACACACACACACAAACACACACACAAAAACACGCACCCCCCCTTCAGTTGTTGCCAGGGACAACACGCTTTTCAGTCAGCCTGGTCCTTGAAGGAGGAGGGCTGGTGTGTTTGTGCGTGCGTGCGTACGTGTGTGTGTGTGTGTGCGTACGTGTGTGTGTGAGTGGAGCGGGTCAGACCTATGGGAAGATGGGGCTGAGGAGCAGAAGACAAAGTCCTGCTCAGGCCCACGGAGACACAAGCTGTCAGGGATGATGGACGTGACTGCAGGCCTAGGCTGCTCCGTTCACACCCGGGTCTGTGCGACCTGACAAACGAGGGTCAGCAGAGGTCGCGGCAGCGGGAGCATGGACGTCCACTTAGCATGCACGTCTTCATCGCGCTCCCTGAAGCGCCTTCACTTCTCCTCGCTCAAACCAGAGTTGTGTCTTTCAGCTGCCCCAGATGACAGAGATGTGAGGCGTGAAGGTGGCGTGGGGACAAAGCACCCCCCTTCCCCTCCTCCACCAATAGAAGATAATCTTATCTTCGTACGAAAAGTAAATTATCTTTTTGAATTAAGTTTTAGTGAAGCAACTTCCCCGCTGCGCGTGACGACTAACAACAATTTATCCCAATCAGGAAGCAATCCTCCGTTTTATCAGGTCTAAATATTTCCATTAACTGGATGGCACCCCTGTGAACAAAATGCTTCACCTCTGCTGCATGGAAATGTCTTCTCAGCAGGTGATCCTGTTCACCCTCGTCTCTCTCGCTCTCTTCCTCGCACCCTTTCTATCTCTCAATCTCTCTTAAACACACACACACCCTGTCTCTCACACACACACACCCACACACACACACACTCACTCTATTTCACACTCTCTCTCTACCCCTCTCTCTGACAAGATTGGTCCTGTGCTTGTTTTCATGGCGAGGCTCCAGTGATGTAGCCGATAAGACTAATGTGTTATGCGGGAGACGTTTGAATAAAATGGCTCAAATTACCCTCTCCATGGAGGGCGCTCTGGCCTGGCTGCACTGCCTTTATCACAGCTATGTTTACATTCATTAGCACTTGTCTGAAAAGTGTCACATTCCTGCTCCTTCCATCTCGCTTGCCCCCACCCCACTCTTGATTTGTGTTTGGGGTCTGCATGTAGTGCAAACAGATGCTATCAAGAAAAGAAAATGTTTGGCCTGCTACCTATTTGCGAGAGAATGACCCTGTCAAGACATTTCTTATTTGAGCTATGAGACTGCAGACTCAAGCTGTCATCTGCGTAATGTCTTCCGTAATAAAGACATTCATAATGGAAACCTGATGGAAACTAACTACAAGTAAACAAGTGGCTGTAGATACTTGCACGGGGTTACCCTGGCCTTGTGAACTGGGAAGCTTTACAGTGTCTCTTGCGGTTAACCAGCTGATAAATGAAAACAAGACTAACTTTAAAATCTTCTTTGTCTCACTAGTTCTCTCACTCCCTTTCCCTATCTCTGTGTGTGTCTCTCTCTCTCTCTCTGTCTTTCTTTCTCTCTCTGTCTCTTTCTCTGTGTCTGTCTCTCTACCTCTCTCTCTCCCTCTGTCTCCCTCCCTCTCTCTGTCTCTCTACCTCTCTCTGTCTCCCTTTCTCTCTCCCCTCTCTTTCTATGTCTCTCTCCGTCTCTCTCCCCCCTTTGTCTCACCCTCTCTGACTTTCTCCCTCTCTCTCTAGATCTCTCTCCCTCTCTATGTCTCTCACCCTCTCTCTCTATGTCTCTCTCCCTCTCTCTCTCTTTGTCTCCCTCTATATCTCCCTCCCTCTCTCTCTATGTCTCTCTCCCTCTTTATATATATATCTCACCCTCTCTCTCGATGTCTACCTCTCTCTTTATGTCTCTCCCTCCCTCTCTATCTATGTCTCTCCCTCCCTTTCTCTATGTCTCTCCCCCCTACTCTCTCTGTTTCTCTCCTGGTCCCGTGTGGAGGACAGTGATACAGCAGGACAATAGAACCCAGAGGCACGAGAGCTTCTGGAGCCTCATGACCCTGCATTCCACTGCCTGTACCTTTGTCTGATTGGATGGATTGAATGGCTAAGCGCATCTGACACGAGCAGTGGCCCCGGCTACGCACGACGAGAGCGGCCTGCCCCTCCCCCCCTCCCCCACAGGGGGGAGAGTCCAACACGTCTGGACCTTCCTGACGATGAGCCCATTTGATGGCTCAGAGCAGCTCACACACACACACACACACATACACATACACACAGACAGACAAATACACAGACACAGAGAGAGAGAGACAGGCAGTCAGACACAGACAGACACAGAGAGATAGTAGAGAGACAGGCAGTGAGACACAGAGAGAGAGACAGACAGAGAGAGATAGGTAGTCAGACACAGAGAGAGAGAGAAAGAGACCCTCTCAGACCCGCTCAGACCCTCTCAGACCCTCTCAGACCCTCTCAGACCCGCTCTCCTGCGGGCCCTGGGCAGGCAGTGCTCCAGTCAGCCACGCCAGGTCTCATTATGCTCCCGCCGGCAAACCCACAGCTGTCAGGTCGTCCAATGAAATGGAGGCAAGCTCACGGTGGGGCTTCTGCTGCCCAGCGTCAACTTTCCAGGCCAGTGGGCAGGATCAAACCACATCTGGGCCGGCCCACACCGATGCTCTGTGTCACTCCATTAAACAAAGTGTATTGCTGGTTTCACGCCAACTTAGGAAGGCGACAAGGAAAGTCAACCTGACCTTGGAATGCTCCAACTGCCGGATGTCCCAGTGTTCCATATATGAATCCGCAACGTGAATGACAAACTTTACATTAAAAAAGGTTCATTTTCGTCTTCTGTATCTGCTAAACTTTGCCATTTTTCACAGCATAAATCGTGATGAATTCCTTCGTTTTCTGATGATGGTACCAAAGCCTTGTAGACCACACGCTGGTTCATTCCCAGAGTAAAACTGATGGGGGGAAATAAGAGCACAGAGACAATAATCATTCCCAACTGTATGAGAGACGTGATTGTAACTTCTTCAACAGGTCAAGACTTTCCCATCTCCGTTGTTTATCTGCTGTATTTTTCTTTCTGAGCCCAAATAAGAGAGGATGAAATCTTCTAAATATTTATCAGCACCAGAAAGCAGAGCCTTGGCCAAACCAAACCATGCACTGAAGTTGACTGGCACATTCCTCCCTCGCGTTGAAACTTGTGACAGTGCCAATGTTTTTTTGAAGGGTTTGTCTTTGACTGTGTGACATGGGGCTGTGTGACATGCTTCTCTGCATACATGGAATTTGAGAAGAATTACATTAGATGTCGTAGACGTGAAAAATGTCTTAAATTGAAACCTTCTTGCCGTGAACATGTGACAGAAAATGCTGCAAAAACATTCTTCTGAAATGGCGTAGTCTTTCAATCAAGAGTACAATGATTTACAGTAATACTCTTAATTCAAACAAAACACAGAAAAAGAGAGATGTATTTACACAACGAGATGTACACATTTTGGAAATGTTTGACTTCAAAAAATATCTTGAGAGCTGACCTTAATGCCTGTCGAATTCCAACACTTTCTAATCGCTGAGGGAAGCCTGTCAAAATAAACATAACAATATTCTACTAATTGTGACCTCACAATTGGCCGATGTGTCCTGGTCACTCTGTGTGGTCTAAGGACGCGTGTGTACGCACTAGAGGTCAAGCACATCCACAGCTAAATAGATGGACCAGCAGAAATCATTTAGTTTCATTCCATTGGAAAATAAGCAAGAGCTGTGGTGGATTTGAAAGAGCAATATTTTCTTTGGGCCTGATTTGTTTAAGCAGAGTCTCAAGTCTTCCTGGTCCAGGCATGATTAGGGTCCAGTACAGTTTCATCTCAGCTGCAGTACGATGATTGCTCTGGTGTTATTTTATTATTAACTGCACACTTTCTAAACGGGATGAATTCTACTATAAAACTCGATGAAGTCGTTACTGTGTGCACCAGTGGCCAAGGCAAAGAGGCCTGGGTGCTATTGGGGGGGGGGGGCAAATTAAATAAAATGTTGACTGACAATTACCAGGAAATGTTTTTGTTTATACTCTCAGCCTTGTTTTCATCCAAGTTGAAATGTCCTTGTATACAGGATGATTTGTAATCAAGCGCATATTGGTTGTGTGTTATTCAGCTACATTACAGCAGATCCTGCCAAAGTGCTGTGATGTGGCTTGAATCGCTTCACCGAACGGTCCTTGAAAAATGCAAACAACGACAGGAATCAAACGTACCTCAGATAACTTTGATTTGATATATGCATCTGACACATTCTTGTTTCTGATTGCCTGGTGCAAGAGCCAATTACCCACGAGTCACATCAAATGCCAAGAGCTGAGGATCTTGGCCACACCTCCCCTCAAGTGTCCGATGACAAACTCACTCTGCAGATTCTCCACATGACACGGAGAGTCTGATAAGTTGATAACCATGCTGACATTGAATGTGGAGCAAGGCAGTGTAACAAGAGAATGCGAGTCCCCATCTCAGCTGGGGGGAAGGGGGAGGAGGAGGGAGGGGAGGGTGGGGGGAGGGGTCTGGCAATGGCCAGCTCAGGCCAGACCGCCCCCCCCCAACGGATTCTAACGTACCGTCCACCAACGGCGCGAGAATGATTCCCCACGGCTGCCAGAGATTGGCTGGGCTGGCCCTTTCGAACGCGAAGAAAGACGGCAAACTGCCTCTAGCGAAACGCAATCCTGAAACCAGAGCGCAGATAGCAAATTACTCCCTTTCACCCCCCCCCCCCTTACCTGAGCAACGGAGAAGCGTTGCCTGTTATGTTTACCGCAGTTTGTGGGCCAATTAGTTCAGCACTTAAAGTGAATTAACAGTTCACCATCCTGTCCTTTTACGGGCACACCGTATGATTTTCAGGCAGTTGTCTCCTGTTACATGGATAATACTCTGTCCACACAGCACATGACAGGGCTATTGATTTACAGGCTTGCACTGCTCAGCATGCTAAACCTCCTCTGCTTGAAACCTTGATTTAAACGTAAATATCCTGTGGGTTTATTCAACATTACAATTGTTGAGGTTTGACAGGACCAGGTATGGGTCATATCAGGGTCAAATTCAGGATGGTTTTCATACATAACAGGAAGATCAAAGGCTTGTTTCAAAAGGTAATAGTGAAACTTTTACATTCCAGAATTTCTTTTTTTTTTTTATCGTACTTACGCCTCAGTGATTATTAGATGTTAATCATAAAGGCTGTTCAAGTCAAGACAGAAAACTGGTCCACTGACTTTCTGGCAGTTGCAAGGAATCATTTAACTTGTAGATTGGTCATCAGCCAGTTTGCCATCAATCATAAACCAAACCCGTTAGTTCAGGACAGAAGATGACAAACAAGCGGTTGAATGCAATGCGATGTTAGTCTGGTACACCGCAGGTTACTGACCAGCGAGAGCTTCTTAGTGTCATGATGAAAGACATGTGATTAATACAATCTGTGGATGATTCGCATGGTTCGCTGTAATCGTACCTTTAACACATGTTTTTGCTGAGGAGTTGAAAGATGGCACTCCTAAGGCTAGAATTGACTGCCTCCAACTTTGAGCGGACATAAAGCTGATTTACTCGCCTGTCGCTTTGCGCTGCGACTGGTTTCTGCATAAGGACAAAGAGAGGCAGAGCTTTTGAATGGAGAGGGAAAATTTGTTTATTTTTTCTAGAACATTCCAAGAGCTGACAGCTATTCCCCTGTCTTGAGAACTGAAACTCAGCGCAGTTTTCCAGACTGCATGGTGACCTCCCACTAACTGTTGTCTGGAACACTGAAGAATTCGTCTTATTCACGCAACTAGGTGGTGATAGTCGGGGAAACTTGCAGTGTGCGGAATGATGGAATAAAATGACATTTGTGCCCATCGTTCTAAAACAGCATGGCATATACAGATATTATTCGATATCATACTTGTCAAAATGTGACTGTTTACTGCCTGGGGAACTTCGCAGTAATTAATAGCATTACTTTCAACAGTGGAAAATCCTAAAATCTCTTTGCATTCAGTGCGAGTCAAGGAAAGTAGAGGGCCAAGTCGACATGCTTGAGATCTATATTTGAATTGAGGGGAGGTATCCCTGTCCACATTCTCCGCGTGATCGCACCGGGCTCTCTATGAAATGTCAGGGTAACTGAATCATTACACACTTGAGTCCAGTTACACCTCCATTAACGACGGTGAAAGACACTACCCCGGAAAGGAAGCCAGAATTAGCATACACATTTATAGCTCCGGGAGTTCTAAGAATGTGTTTTACAAGGTTGTGTCAACATAAACTCCTCTCACTACTCGACCGCTGCGGTTTTCAAAATACACTTACCTTCCAACAATCACTGCTATTCATACAGATCGGCTTAGCGTCTCTCTCTTTCTCTCCCTCGTTGACATTTGCGATCGTCACAGTGCAAGGCATGAAGGGAATCAGGAGAAAGGTACCATTTCACTCATCAGTGTTCTCCGTAAGTTCCCCAGCAGAGGCCAGGAGGCCAGCTGATTCATCTACAGGTCACACGGGTTCCATGTTTTTGCAGGACTCAGCCATCCCCTGGAGAAACATCTAAATGTTCTCCATTGTCCAACATGGCTGGTACGTAATAATCATGAGGGACATTAAACTTTGAACTCTGACCTTCCAAAGTCTCCTTAGTCAATCATAATACGTTTTAATGGGTTTCTGTTTACCCCCCTGGTCACCATCTGGGGTTTCAAACAAGGAATTATGGGATGCACAGAAAGAAATACATTGTCAGCTATCCATGAGCGTTCAGATGACCGCCCCCTTATTGACATTTCATTTATATACTTTTTAGTTATGGGAAACCTCTAATGACAGAATCACAAGCTGTGGGGTTGGTGGGAGGGAAGCAGGGGTGGGGTGAGGGGAGGAGGGGGGGGGGAGTGCTCAGTTATAGAACAGGGTCGACCTGAGGTATGCTTTGCCACTAGACGCTCAGCTCACCCACAGCCTCCCCTCAGCCCCCCCACCCCCTTTTTTGGGGGGGTGACCCTGGGGTTGAAAGCTAGGATTTCTCTCATCCCTCCACACTGTCTCCCCTCACAGAAGGAAAGCCCAGGGATTGGATATTCTGAGCATGTTTATCTCACCTCCAGAGTGGATGCTGGATACTAGGCCTTTCTCTGGTTGTCTGAACCATGCCCCCAGGCCAATACTACCCTCTCTGGCCAGGGGAAGGAACTCTCTCCCCAGCCTAGCGCTCACGGACCTCCCCCGGTCCTCAGGCATCACTCCAAGATCCTGCGTTAGTCTGGCCGCGCCGGCCCTCGTTTGATTCCTCCGCCGTCTGAAGGCCAGCTCGCTGGTCACTGTTTCCTCACTTCCTGCTGCTTCATTGTTTAGAAAAGGAGGGAGGGTTTTGGGGGTTGAAAGGAGGGAGACAGCAGCAGGGATGGGGTGTGGGGCGGGGCAGTGGGAGAGGACAGGCTGGGTCGGAGGGGTGATGTGGGGTAACATTTTAAAGAGCTGCGTATCTGGGCTAAAAGCCTGGTGTCTGTCACAGCAGCAGCTGAAAGCTAGTAGAAGGGTGGCTGCCATCTCCGTCACCAACTGCCGTTAACATCTTCTGCTTCGCCGACTGTGCGTCAAGAACATAAAGCAACGCATGTTTCACACGATTAAAGTTGGTTGTTCTGATGACAGTTGAAGTGTTTATATGGTTTAGTTTCAGTCATGTTGCAATGCTCCTCGATCTGCTCTTGCTAGCTGGTTTTAGTTTTTTTAGTTTATCGCTCATGAAACATTTTTGAAAACCAGGAAGCAGCAGCCTGTTTGGTTGAACACTGATAAGTTAATGACCCACGGTTAACAGTTCTGTACTGTGACGAGCAGCAGGGGCGAATTAACAAGCAGACCCTGACCAACAGACTCCAATTAGGCTTTTAGTTTTGAAGCAACACCCCAAGTGCACCTGAAAAACACCCCAGTCTGTTTGCTTGATCATTGTGCCATTTGAGATTTTAAAGCCTTAAAAGGGACAGTCTGGTTTTCCACTTCCATCCCCTTTTTTCTGCTCTTCACTAATTTCCTTCCTTGTAAAAACACATTTACGTTTGTGCACTGTTGCATTCGGACGGCTCTATACCTTTGCTTCTTGTGTTTTCTGGTCCCAAACGATTAAAACATATCTGACAAATGACGACCTTTTGCCATTTTTGTAACATGAAGAAACTAAGGTACTGTTGTTTGTATGGCATTTATTTTTTAAACTATCAAACTTTGTAAACAAATGATTAAACAATGTGTTTGACTAAATCTGAGAGAAGGTGAGATAATGTTTAGCGATCATAATACTGTCATCATATATAATACTGTAGGTTTCAGGCAGGAAGAGCAACGTGATCTAGTCTCCCACACTGCCTGTGTTCATGTGAGAGAACCTGGGGCAGTTTGGTGATAAGCACTTCCTGACAACACAATAGTCCATAATATGTGTCCGTATCCTGTGACAACCATTCCAATCATGATGTCATAGACGCACGTCTCAGCTTTGTTTATCGGTGCCGTGAACGTTTGACGAGACAGGCTTGTTACGGAGGGGAGGAATGTTATTTTTCAGTTCTCAAACTTCCCTCCGAACATATTCTGACACGGCCCTTCAATAAATAATGTTTCACGGCACCACACGGCACCTTGAATCTCCCCATGTGAATATGGATAGGCCTACTTTTCACTCGACATGAAGTAATACATCATTTGACAGTTCCTAATGGTAACCCTGGTCGGCCTACAACCCTACACGCGCATGATGAAGGTTATTTCCAGCGCTCACCCAGGAGCACACAGTCCACAGGGTCCAGTCTGGCTCTGACACATACACATCCCAAACTGCTGTCACTCAGTTCAGCAGTGGAAACTCGCAGCATGGAAAGCAGCCCCTTCCCCAACATACCCTGACAAAATGAAGTCATTATTTCTAATTGGACCATTTTTTTTAATTTTTTTTTTTTGCGGGATTAGGAAGAGAGGCATCGAGTTTGGGTGTGCAGCCATGTTTGTGATGGGGCTGCGTGTCCCATATGCTCCACTCAGGAGCACAGCTGTGCTCACTGGCCAGAGAGATGTCCCCTGGTAGAAACCACTCGTACACACCACTGGAGTAGAGAAAAAAAAACCATCAACCTCAAACTAAACGAGATGCCAAACAAACCAGGGAATTATACACCAGCCTGCACCAAATACCAAACCTAATTGGCCCACAATTGTATTAAACCGACTATTATGTAGCAATTAAAACTCTGTAAGACCCATCTCCCGTTACAGGTTTATGTGTGACTAATTAAGAAGACAAAGGAAAAGGCCGGACTGGAACATTCTCTGAAGTACTTGAGCATGTCTATTCTATCATGGCTGTATATAGCTTGTCAATCAAATGAGAAAGGCACTTCTTCGGGCGGCCATTTTGTTTTGCCTATTCACCCTAACAAGTACCTTATTTTCCCCCTGCCAATCTTTCTACAGTTCAAGTGCCCGATGCCATATAAAGGACTATCCCTATCTATATTCACAGTCCGTCATGTGTGAAATGGCCCATTGAACAGGAGACGATTCTAATGAACACAGAAATAAAGTCGACGTTGGAATCAGGTCCCCGGGCGGCACCCCTCTGGACCTGTCTGACGAGGAGAAGTCTTACTTTAATGGTTCCAGAGAGGTGACCCTCACTGCGTGTGAAAAGCCCAGCTGCATAAGGAAAGAGTGACAGCACTGGAAGCTGGTGAGGGAAGTGAGCGCTTGAGACTGCAAGTCTCTTCACCAAGACCTGTCAAAGCTCATCCCAAACACACTTCCATCTTGCCTGGACTCGAAGTCTCTCTCCAAATTAGTTTGCGGTTTCTTGTCGAGGGTTCCTCCCAGTTGTATTACAGCACTTTAAGCTCTGGGTTCTGGCTGTCAGCCCATCAGAATAACACAAAGCTCTGCTTCATTTTTTGGTTGAAACTTGAGACTTTCAGTCGCAGTGGACTTGCATATATTCTGAAACTCCAGAAATTCTAGAATTTAGAACGTTTCATTACAAAAGAATACCCTATAAAAAACAAATGGGTTCCCAAAGCTTCTACATCAAATCAGTTTTAGTTATGCAAGATTCCGTTTTGAGTAATTAATGGTTATTTTTTTACTTGAAAGCTGTTCAAGTGGAACATTTCTGAACCTCACGACAAAATGTGAGATTTAAAACAACCGAAAGAGACTAATTCATCAACCCAGGAAATACCTTGTTCCAAGAGTAAAGCACTGCCGAACTATTATTCAGACTGTAAATATGTAATGACCCCTAATGTTTTTGAGATAAATGGCCAGATCTAATTCACCGAACCCAACTTTTCTTTCACACAATCAGCATGGTTGTGGTTGCTTGCGTGTGTTTGGCTTGTTGTGTTTGTAAAGTGTGCGGCTTGTGTGGACTGAGCCCCAACTGGCTACTCTCCTGTCTGCATTCAGAAGTATTAACGCAAGCAATTATGTGTCATTATAGTAACCGTTGGCATTTGCAATTTCCTCATGTTGACCCTGAATGGATTAGAGCCCAACCGCTCTGTGTATTGTTGGGGCTTGTATATCCTCTTAAAATAATCCTCTTTGTATCTGTGTGTGCTAAAGAGGGAGAGAGTTGAGAGACAGAGAGAGAGAGGTGAGAGACAGAGAGAGAGGTGAGAGATAGAGAGACAGAGAGAGAGGTGAGAGACAGAGAGACAGAGAGGAGAGAAAATCGAAAGAGAGGAAGAACAAGACTTCAGTAGAGTGCGCTAGCGACAGACAAAAGTGTGATATTACCTCTTGTTATGACATAATAATGAAATGCGGAATCCTGGAAACGGTAGGATAGTTCTCAGCTATCATGGTCAGTTAACAAAACCACACAGCACTCTGAAGAATAAAGTGTCAAATGTACTCGCCAGATGATAACATTTCAGATGATCGATTCAGCAGTGCAAATGTGACACCCGAAACAGGATTACCTCTTGTCAAAGGGTTGATTGTTGGGCTAAAAATCTATACCCGGATTATGAGTGAATTGCTTATGACTACTGATGGATGGGTTGGAAGTTAGTTTCAATTTTTCTATTTCAGTCTCTCTCTCTCAATCCCCCTCTATCCCTTGTCAGACGCTTGTCAATATTGATTGCCCCCGTTGTTAAATTATGTATTTTGCAGCTTGGCTAGAGAGTTCCCTGGTGGGTTTGGGCAAAAGCAGACAGACACATGTAGCCAGCCGCTGGGAATCAAGACGGCAGACGTGCATACAGGTCAAACCTGTGTCACTCTGTCAGTGGAATGAGCGGTAGAAAGACTGCGTGTGGTGAGACAAGGCAGAATGTGGCAGGATAACACTGCATTGTTCCCTGGACGCTGCCAAAGGCCCGTTTCCATGTCGCTGAATCGTATCGATGGAGTCATGCACGTTCTTATTTTAAATCGTGTTTCTGAAATGTAGAAATATATGTAAAAACGTGACTTGAAGCTATACACATGTATATGTGAGCCTGCTGTATGCTGCAGACATACAAAAGATATACATACATCAGAAAATGCATGTATTTACGATATACAATATTCTTTATGCAGTTTTTTTTTCTCCAGAAAAGCATCTGGCAAGTCCAGTGATCCCTTCAGGGAAGATGGCTTTACGATCACCAGGGGTTGAGAGGATAGAGTTGCAGTGTGTTCTGCCTTTGGTCTTCTCACGAAACAACTCAACTATAGAAAGAAGGACGAAGCCGCGTGATGAAGAACGTTACTCTGACATTTACATTACATTCACCCGTATTCATTTAGCAGACACTGTCATCCAAAGAGACTTGCAGAAAAGAGCTTTGCTCACAAAAAAAGTGCGCAGGTCGACGATGGTGTAACGATCTCGTAAGGAAGCCGTTCAAGTGATCGTCAACAACAACAACAAGCAGAGCGAAAAGAAACCTGCCGAGGTCAAAGGAGCAGATCCGGTTCTGTGTTCTCCCCCCTCCCCTTACTGTCCTTCTGTGATGGGCCACAGTAGACTGCTTGGTGTGGCTTTCCAGACGCAGTCAATGGCAAGGGCTTGGTTTTCACCGGTGAGCAAGGCTTCTGAAGGACGGGCGTGTCTCAGATTCAGTTTCAACTGCGTTGTAGCTCCTCAACTGAACTACGCCTGTTTCTTATCTCTTTCTCACATTCTGGTGTGTGTGTGTTGTTGCTTATGCTGTGTGTATGTGTGTTGTGAGTGTGTGTGTGTGTGAGCCATCGTGCGTGTGTGTGTGATATTGTGTGTTGTGATGTGTGTTGTGTGCACGTGTGTGTGTGTGTGTGCGATCGTGGTGGTGTGTGTGTGTGTCGTGTGTGTTTTTTGTGTGTGGTGTGCACGTGTGTGCTTGTGTGTGTTGTGTGTGTGTGTGTGCGTGCACGTGCGTGTGTGTGTGTGTGTGTGTGTGTGTGTGTGTGTGTGGGATGGGGGGGAGGTTGAGATGAGAGCAAACAAGAAAGAAACGTTGCATTGACTTTAGCTTTTGTAATTTGATCAATACGACGAGATGGTTTAGTGGCCTTGAATACAAACGTGAACATAAACTGTTTCTGATTAGTTTTCTTAGCTGTTCCTTGCTGTGAATGGATTCTCTTTAAGTACACCACATTACCAAACACAATGCCCACGAAAGCTTTGCTCATGTTTCCACCAAAAGAGCTTTGGGGATAAGATACTCGATCTTTTCCTGAAAACTGATCCATCCAGAGGAAAGATCGGAATATGTCTTTTGTGCTGCAAGAATCAAAGAAGGTGAATCTGTTTTCAGATGCTGTTTTCATTAGGCTGTCGGTTGTTTAACAAAGTCTAAATATACGAGGTCTATTGAATCGTCCGATTCTACTTCCTCTCCTTTTCTTTTGTCTTTCAAATTTGTACGACCTCATATTTTCGTACTTTTCTTTTCAGTCTTTTTCACTGTTTTAGTTATTGTTATAGAAAAAAGACCAAAATAGACGTGAATGGAGGAACCTTTCTCTCACCATTGCCATGCTGTGGATTCTAAGAGCTTGAAGTGGAATTCCTCCGCTCATCGCCTCCACTTTGTCATTATATCCTGACTGTTGTGACATTTTATGTAAGCGAAGACTCAACATCCTCTGGAGAGCGGGGCAACAGACTCTCCACCCACATGTTTGTGCTCGCAGAACAAACCTGAGGTGTACGGCGTCCCCATCCAACGTATACAACGCTTCATTTGTCTGAATTGTTAATAGCCTACTTGGTGTGTGTATAAACAAAAACCCCATTTGTTACATTTCTTTAGTTGTCTGTCAGTCAACAGTTCCCCTCATACCATATCCTGCCACTTCAACCTCGGCGTTCAGTTCGGAAAGAATCTCGGTAAACGTGGAGCTGATTGAGTCATCACACAGGCATCTCACTATGTCTCCAGACAACCTCTACACAATGAGGCTCAGTGCCAACCAATCGGTGAGCTTGTTAGCGAGACGTTCCTATCCTGGCATTTACCTCTGTACCTGTCAGGAATGACCTCATTCCACCTGAGCAGAGCTCTCTGCGTTCCCTGAACCCCCTCCACCCCCCACACACCCCCACACACACCCCCAGGCCAGGGACGGGCACTGCCAAGTGGAATTCTCCAGAAGAACTACAGCAAAGGTCAACTACCCCTCTGAGTTCATCATCACCACCTCCCTCTGACACGCCTGCCAGGTTTCTCCTGCGCTGAGGGCTTTTAAAGCGCGTTAGTGGGTATTAAACTTCGTGGAAGTTGATTAAAAAGCCTTCATTTATTCAGGTGTAGCTCCACAGTGCCCAATTCATAACTAATAGAGACAGGAAAGAGTTTTATGTGAAATGGAAATGCGTTAGCTGTGGGCTTTCACTGCTTAAACTGGTAACGTCAAGTGATTACATCACTGTCAGAATGAAAGCATTTAAAGGGCTGTAAACCCTGGTAAAAGACTTGAAGTTGTGAGTAATAAATGTTCCTGTTTACTCTGGATGGATGGCAAAATAAACAGATAGTTAGCATCGATATTAGTCATGTCAGTTTTCTCAAGTAAACAGTCCTTAGTTTGACTTCCTTTTAATTAGTATTTATTGAAACTATAAAAAGATTTTACAATCCGGAAGAGGGGGTGGAAAGGGGGCATGGGGGGTTCATGAAGAAACTATTTAGAAATTCACAGTTAACGATTCAGTCCGTGGTAGCAATCACGTCATTGTTGTTTTTAGAGGGAAATCAGCCATAGGATAAACAAAGTTACTGTCGAATTAGTGTGTATAAACCTCTGCATGGCGAAGGATTGTGCAGTTAGGAAAATACTCTGATCCTAGCCAACCTCAAGTTTCAGGTTAGAAGTTATCCCTCTTTTACAACACTGTTTAATTTAGGCTTTGCTGCTTCACTCAAGTGATCCATTC
>BROE01000024.1:12528549-12556049 GCA_036571765.1 Plecoglossus altivelis
TTCATGACCGTATTTGAATATTACAAACATTAGCTGGAGGTAAATTTAGGCTTGGCTGCTGAACATTGCTATAATTGCAACAGAGCTGAAATTTTAACATTCTGGGACCTAAATGACGAACTACCGAACCCAGAAGATGAATTAATAATGAAGACTTCTGAATTGAAATAACTGTGAGTTAAAAGCTCTGTGCTGTTAGTTTGCACCAATGTTCAGCTTCAGACACGTTAGGGTTGTATTCTACAGCCATATGGTGTTTATTATATTCAGCACGTCATATTGTGAATCATTTTCCATAACTAAGCTCACGTTTATGTAATAACATTCTTAGTTTTAAAAAAAATTACGACAATTTTGGAAGGGGATTAAAGCTACAGTCTAACACTCACATTTAGCTGTCACTGAAATCTCAAACTTCAGTTTCCTGAAAGTCCAATCGCCCATCTTCATTTCCATATTTCAACACCTGCCACCTCGCTCTACCGTTACCTCTTATGCTTCAATTTGCAAGCTAATTCTGAAATTTGCTCTTCAAGCTGCGGACATGAAATGGAGTGCCGCTCTGCTGTAATGGTTCCAGTGGGAATCATCCTTCTGAAAGCAGCGAAACACAACGTCTGGCTTGACCTAAGTCACTCTCCTTCCACGTGAGTTTCAGAATCATTTTGCAAGCAACTGATTAGCCATGATTGCTGTCTCAAATCGCTCGTTAAATACGGAGAACGATCAAAATAACCCGTTTGTAAAAAAATAAAAAAATCTTATAAACAAATATGTGTAATTACTTTACAAAACATTCATTTTTATCAACGTCAACGATGAAAGACAAGGGATTTATCGACTATGAGGGGAGACGAATGTTCCACGTGTTTCTTCATGACTGACTGACTGAGCACACTGGTTTAGTCCCATTTGTAAATTTAGTCCCACTGGTTGTCTAGTTATGTTGTTTTCCAGACAAGCAAACACAAACTGTGAGTTTGTCTGCCTGACAACCTTACATGGTTTAATAAACACAGGGCCTCTTTGACAATTAGAGACAGAAGAGGTAGATGATGATATTAAATGTGGGGTTGTAGATGTCGCTAAAAACCCTGAGATCCTATTTTTGGTTGTTGTTGTGACTTTTCTATCATTCTTCTTCTACGGTTTTCGGGGGGCGGAAAACACACACGTTTTTTCGCTGTCTGCACTACATCTGGCTTATACAGAGGTAGAATACATTTGGATTAATTGCAGCCAAAGTGCCAACTAGACTCAGCAACTGTTTCGGTGCGAGCGAGAGTGTGTGGAAATCATCTGCCACGTCTCGGTCCCTGCACTGGCTCCCTTGTCATTGCCATGCAGAAGTCTTGCCTGTTAAAACAGAGGTAATTAAACCTCCCCGCTCTCATTAAAAATACAGCTGTCTACTGTTGAGCTCCACTTCTCCACTAAGCGAATGTAAATTTTCATTTCATGGTGCAGAGAGAGAGAGAGAGAGGAGAGAGAAAGAGGTGGAAAGATACAGGGAGAGCGAGAAGGGAGAAAGGTGGAGAATGACAGAAAAAAGAGAGAGAGAGAGAGAGAGAGAGAGAGAGAGGTGTAGAAAAGAGAATGTTCTATGCCAGCTATAATGCTATGCCAGCACTGTGCAAAATAACTGCTCCCCTGAAATAATTGTCCTTTTGTTTCCTGCGGTATTGCACTAGGAAATGGACCGTGTGTTATATAATTTGTGGATTACTTGCAGTCAGGGGTCTTGTAGTTCCTGGAGGGAACTGTACAGGTATTCAGCAGTGTAAGGGGAAAATGTATACGGGAAGAGTCTGAATTTTACCGACTTTTAATTGGCTTTCCCTGTTACAATGCTCGAATACCCCTCCAGTGTTAACAAGATGAAACTTCTAGAAGGTTAAACGCTCGTCGACACACAGCAGATTTGGTTGAGGCTGTTTTGGCTGATCCATCAGAACTGTAATACCCCACTCCACCCGTTCAGGAATTGCATCACGTGATTGTTCGAGATCAGATCCCGGCAGAACGTAAAGTCACATATAGGCCTAGCTAATGTTGAACTTTCCCCATTTAATATTGTCCCCAAAGACAAAAACTATGCGACAAACAGTTCAGTATGGCTTCAAAATGTACTAATGAGGAGGCTAACAGGTAGGCTAACACTAGGATGTCACAGAGCTACGAGTGTTATCCTTGGTAGCTTATAAAAGCTAGCTACCTAAAGCTAGCCACCTAAAGCTAGCCAGCTGCCCTTTGGAAAAATAAGTCATGCAGTAGGGACCGTCAGAAATATGTACAACTCACTCATCTAGTCGATAATACATTCTGTCAGTGTGGAGACTCAACATTTGCCTCGGAATTTACATGACTTGCAAGAGATCAATGTTCCACCTGTTGGTTTTGGCTTCAGCACATCCAAGCAAAATACAATCATCAGCTTGAAATTTCAGTATGTGGTTCTGAACGACATTAATCACTAACTGTAGCCAAAATCACTTTGACCTGTGAAAAAAGTCACACCAGGATGTTTTTCATGGTAGGTTATACTGTAATTAAACTCCGTACAGGGTGGGTTGGTCTGGCAAACACAACCAGTCCTTTCACAGTTAAGGTGCCAAAAACATCAAGCCCTTCAAGACATGGAGAGACACCTGGAAGGGTACTGCCCAACGTGTTTGGGAGTATCGGTGTTCCAGTTTGACAAATATCTGTTGCCTTCCGGTCTTGAGTACAGGTCTCTGCTCACAAGGCCCAAAATGCCCAAAGCCGAGGCCAAATCAAGCTGAAGAATAAAATGAAATATGACATGTTGTCCAAGCGAATGCGTCTTCAGGGCATGAGAATGATCTGGAAGGCGGGGTAGCAGGGAGGTGCATGTCAAATGCCAAGCATCTGCCTCCAGGTTACTAGGTTTGCCTGTATTGAATGACAGTTATGAGATTGCTATGGATTAAAGACCCTTTTTCCCATGAGCACCACACTTCTCGAGGGAATAAAATGTTTGTCCGCAATACTGTCATGGTCAGAGAAGGTTTCACTGCACCTCACAGCCGTAGAGAGAAAGCAAGAGACGGAGAGAGAGAGAGACGGAGAGAGACGGAGAGAGAGAGACGGAGAGAGAGAGAGAGACGGAGAGAGAGAGACGGAGAGAGAGAGAGACAGAGAGAGTGAGAGGGAGAGAGAGAGAGACGGAGAGAGGGAGAAAGACGGAGAGAGACGGAGAGAGTGAGAGAGACGGAGAGAGAGAGACGGAGAGAGAGAGACGGAGAGAGGGAGAGAGACGGAGAGAGAGGAGGAAGCGCGAGAGAGAACCTTCGTTTTCAGAGGTTCTGCAGTACATCTTGAGTTCTAATTTAGCTTTCATGGCAGGGGTATGGGGGTCTGTAGAAGTGGCTTACCTGTCAGTCAGCCAGCTAACACACCAAAGCCTATCTATAATTCAACTGCTGGTGAGCACATACAATTCATAGGGGCCGGTGTTATTCCCTGCTTTTTTTTTTTCTTCCCTCGCCCGGCCCTGTTGCATTTACTCTTTAATTTCATGGTCAAGGCCGGCTCCTGACATCTTGACCGCCCACCCGTTCCCTTGTAAGACACCAGAGCTGAGAAGGTCATGCCACCCGCACTCAGAAATTCAATTACCTCATTGAGTTGCAGGGAGGAAGGGAGAGGGAGAGAGAGGAACAGAGCAGGAGAGAGAAGGAATGAGAGAGAGGGGGAGGGAGCGAGAGAAGGAGAGAGGGAGAGAGCGAGAGAAGGAGAGACGGAGTGAGAGAGGGGATCGTTCACTATGCGAAAACGACAGAGAAGGTATAAGGTGAGAAGAGAGTGGGATAATGATGCGTGCGAGAATGAAGGATAAAGAGAGAAGGGAGGGAGAGAGACAGAAGGATTGAGAGGGAGAGGGGAGAGAGCGAGAGAAGGTGTGAGGGAGGTTGGAGAGAGAGAGAGAGAGAGAGAGGAGAGAGACAGAAGGAGTGGAGTGGAGAGCGGGAGAGGTAGTAGCCGATGTATAGGTGTTACGAGAGAGAGGATGGAGAGACGTACAGAAGGCCGAAGTAGAGAAGAGGAGAGGAGATGGAGAACAGGAGTGGAGAATGAGATAAGAGATAGGAGAGGAAAGGAGAGACCAGGAGAGCAGGAGAGGAGAGAGAGAGAGCGTAGAGAGACAGAAGGAGTGAGAGAGATGAGAGGGAGAGAGGCGGAAGAAGAGAAGTGAGAGGAGAGAGGAAGAGAGACGTGGGCGGAAAAGATGAGAGGCAATCGAGAGATAACGTGTCAGAGATGTTTTGTGGGGAGAGATTGGCAGAAGGCAGAAGAAATAGTTCACCAGGAGAATCGGAAGTGTGTGTTGTGTGTGGTTCGTTGGTGTCCAAGTGCGCGTTCGTGTGTGTGCCGTGGTTCGTGTCGTTGCTCGTGCACTTGTGTGCACAGTCCGTCTGCGTGCTCATCTCCGAAGGGAGGGAATGCCGGTAGGAAAAGATCGGATATGGGCAGATCCCATGTCAGTTCACGACTGTCCTCACATGTTACTCTCAGTTCCCTACGAACGGTTTCCGACTATATACTCATACTTGACTCTAGTTATACAGAAATGTCAATTGCGCTATCACATGGAATTTTGCTACCTCGCGCAATAGAAAGTTGTCAATCAGCAAGCCTTCTTAAAATTTGTCACTGTGCGGATTGTAATAACCCCTCGACATTGCAGTGTTTGTGTGTGTGTCCTGAAAAGATAGGTTCAATTTAACAGCCTGAGTCCATCCTAGCGTCTACCTCCAGCCTCTCTCCCTCTAGTGCCCTTGCTTCTACTAAGGACCACAAATCCAGAACATATAAGACTCTTTTATCCTTCAATCTTTGACCAGTTATGTGGCAGTGGAGCTAATGTTAGGAGAAATGATTGCGCTTATATATTAAACAATTAGTCAATATATGCTTACAGTGTATAATAGGTGAATACTCTATATATCTATACTATAATATCACATCATGTTATTGTCTGGGTGGTATTGAATGTAATTACTGAATCATTGAGCTCCCCTCCCTTCCTTCCTCGCTCCCCTTCCCTCCCTTTCTCTCCCTCCCTCTCTCTGATTGGTCGGTAAGGCTTTGCAAGGCCTTCATTGCCCCTGTCCTGTCTTTCGTCATGTGGTGACCAGACTGGACACAGCCCTGTGTGGAGACAACCACGGAGATAAACACCACCACCACCTGCCACAGACCGTTTCTTTTTAAAGCCCAATAATATTTTAAGGTCTTTGTACTCAAGCTACAGTCTACAGACGACCACAGACCAGACAAAACATCCACTGTTCTTTTCAGCTGTCCAAATCAGATTCTGACAGAGCTGTTTGAGTGAACTTTGTCCCATATACACCTTATGAGATCTCAACAAACTACCTCTAGTCTAAACCCTCGTGCTCGCTTCGTTTTTTGCACATCACCTTGTCCTAAGGGTCAAAAAGGCCCCACCTTCAACCCTAAATTAGAGCAGGTTAATTACATTTTTAGCCTGTACCCTGTTGGGCTCTAAAATGTGTAGCCATGCTGCACATGAATCAGAAAGATTTAGTTTTGTCTGAGTTTAATCAAGCACATACAATCTAAATGTCTCATTGTGTGTGTGTGTGTCTGTGTGTGTCTGTGTGTGTGTGTGTCTGTGTGTGCGTGTGTGCATTTAACAGTTTCGGATCATTCGGACCCCCGAAGAGAGAACGAGGGTTAAACGAAGTGAGCTTTCCCATACAGGCACACGCCAGTCTATTCATTATGAATGCCATTACGTCTGTCAGATGCAGTAGCTAATAGACTGTTACACCATGGCCCTCTGACCCCAATTGCTCGTCGGAAAAAAACCTGATACACTGTGCATGCAGCATTAGGCCTACATGAAATGATGTGGGTCATTATGTTCTACCTGAGCCTACCTTCTGGTGCTGTTTGTGGTAATTACACATAGTGACGTTGGGTTGGTACGTTTAGTCTGCTGATCGACCGGTCAAACTGCACAACACTAAACTTGTTGTACATGATTGATCACAGTAAAATACCTCACCAGCATCACTGTTTTGCTTTATAAATGGTCAGACTGTAATATACAGGGGGAACCACTTTCCCTAGGCCTCCGAGGTCATCTGTTCCCCCTGTGAAATCTGTTCCCCCTATCTTCTCAGTGTAAAAGATAAGACATAGATAAGATGTTTTGTACATGAGGATCACAATAATGTACCTCGCCAGCATCACTATAAAATTAGAACAGATACATTTTCAAACATAAATATTTAGAATAAATTAAGCTCCCTCTAACAGCCTAGAGGTTCCCGTCAGTTCTCCGCTGGTTAGATGTGGGTTGTAGTCTTTGATTTTAAATTTTTTTTGAATTCCTACTTGGTTGAACAGGGACTGTCTCATGCAATTAAATAAGACTACATTGGACGTGTGAGTCGTGTGTAGACGTCTGTTTTAGATACCATTCTGAAGAGATCAAATTGGAGATTCCAAACAGCTGTTCTTGAACGATCGTGTTGTGAGTGCGATGAAACAGATTTGCTCCACGCTGAGTTGACACTTCAGCTCAGGGAACATCAATGCTCAACGTGTTTAAACTCTTTGATGAAACCTACATGACTGGGAGACCACACCAGTCAAGGTAGCCACAAGAGGAGGCTTTAAAGAGGAAGTGGTTTCCCTTCAATGACTTCAACTTCCTCCCCCCCCCTGATAAAAGGGGAGGAGGGGACTGTAGACGTGTCATGTCCTTTCATGGCGGCTTCCGATTGGAAATGTAAAGCCAGGTGCGAGGTGTTTTTGAAAGGCAGACTGATGCTGACGTGATGCTTAGGAAGAGCTGAACTCCCACTACACCCGCTTTGTTCAAAAAGCCCTGAAAGGTTCAGTTATTATTATCATGGCAGCACTTGGAGAGGGGTGAGAATAGAGGGGCTTTGAAGGCTCAGCCGTCTGCTATCTTGGGGAGTTTGTGAGTGAGTTAGGCTACATGAATGACTTCCTAATTCAAAAAGAGACCATATTGAGAGAGGGATAGGTCACAGGCTGTTTGTACAGCTGATGCAGGCACTAAACCTTTTTAAAGCAAAGTTTTGCAGTAAATAGTATATATATATATATATACACACACACCACACATGCACACAATTGCTTTTGGCAGTATATCACTGTCCAAGGTGCATATTTCAAACGTGGTGACTGAGAATTAGTCAAGATCCTTCATTTTTCTTGAGGGAAGCAGCTCTGAATAACAAGACGAGTGTTTTCTAGAGAAAATACGATGAGTGGCTGTACTTCACCAAACCACATTGTCTTTAAAAAAATGCATGTGTCCAAACAAACTTCAGCCAATCCCGTCCCTCGGAAACTTCCGGATGGTTTCTGCATCATCCACCACAATCCCTGCAACAACATTGGAGGACTCTGGGATATTTACAGATTTCCTTTCAGGAAGAGGACAAACACTTAGTGGTTTTCAAATGACCCATTTCGCTGGCTGTGTTTGTTAGTACAGATAATGCCTTTATTACCTTTGACTTTTCAGTAGCAGAGATGCGATTTGGAATGCAGATATAAAGCTGCACCCAAAGAAGAAATGTGTCTATTTTAGAAACTTAAAACTAGTACTTTTATCATTTGTAGAAAATTGTCAAATGTACATTTATCTTCTGGGTTAAAATGACATATTCAAGTGTAACTTTGTAGTACAACTGTGTCTTATGTCATAGAATTCGATTTGAGACCTTTCTCAAAAACATCTTTATTCCCCCTTTTTCTCTGCAAGTGACCTGACGCAAAAAGAAAATACGTCTTCCATCTTGTCCTTCGATACAAAGGCTGAAACGAGAGCTTCCTGCCCTGGGAGAGGCCTTGTTGTCCAGGTGTGCCAACAAAAGCCGGAACAGATCCAACAAGTGACCCAAAGAGAGGTCAGGTAAGACTGCAATCTAAATTCCTGTCTGACAAGACCCTGAATATGTTGCCTGAATGGAACACTTGTCAAGCTCTATAGAAAAGAACCAGTCAATGGACTGAAGCTTTTGATGAAACATTGGGAGAATGTGTTCTGCCTGACACATGCTGGTCTGAATAGAACTGCTAATGGTTTTACATTTCAGAAATGAACTGCTTCTGTTACAAAGCAAGCGAGTGCTTTTGCAAGGCTCTGTTGTCCAGTCTCCCATGCAGGTGTCCAATCAGGAGAAGAACCACAAGGAACCTGCTGTGCATCTTGACATGGTGTGTGGAGTGCCATGCAGCCAGGGGTTCATTTCTAGCAGTCAGTCGGTCAGGAGCTGTGAGAATCAGTGGTATCAGGAGAATGCAGACGTGTCCTCTCTCTCAGGCACTTTCTCTGCCTATTTCTCCTTCTTCGTACCTCACCATCAGCCTTCCTTCTCCTCTTCGTACCTCACCCTCAGCCTTCCTTCTCCTCTTCTTGTCATTACCTCCACCCTCTCTCTCTCTCTTTCCCTCTCACTCTTTCAATCTCTCTTTCTCTTTCCCTCTCTCTCCCTCTTGCTCTTTCCCTCCCTCTCTTTTCCTCTCGTTCTGTCTCTCTCTCTTTCTTTCCCTCTCTCTCCCTCTCTCTCTTTCCCTCCCACTCTTTCCCCCTCGCACATGCACACTTTCCCTCCCTCCATCTAGCCACAGTCTCACCACATGCTGAATTGACAAGCTTGCCTGAAGGTGTTTCTAGGACTTGAGCCCCTTTCAGCCTTTGACAACTATGGCTGTGGAAATGTGGAGCCCAGACTTTGGCAGCTTCTCTGATCCCTGTCCATTTTCAACAAGGGTGGAGGAGACGTGATGCCACTTCTTCTCCCACAAGGTCCACACCAACGCCCCTAGCTTCACCTAAACTTCTGCAGATGATGTGATCGCGTGAAACGTCCTGATTTCGCTTTGTCCTCCTTGCAAACCTAAACATGTTTACCCGCGTTCAAACGGTCCCCTGAAAGGTTTTAATAACCTGCCCTGCATCCTTGAAAACGGAGGCACAACAACGTATGGGATTGAGCAGTCTTCCATGCGGTGTTTACAGTTCAGGATGTGTGTGAGCTGGGAGCGCTACTGTGCAGGCTAGTGTATGAATGTTACGAGTCACCTGGGACATAATGACAGGGTCTCTCTCCTCCGCCAGTCTAAACAAGCCACAAGAACTACAGACAATCTCTCTCTGTTCACCGGACAGAATTGAGATGCACGCAGGGAAAAGTTGGCCAAGCTTCGTAGCTCTGTATCCGTCTCGCTCTCTCTTTTTTCTATCTCTCTGTCCCTCTCCCCTCCCTGCCTCTCTCTATTGACTCAGTGGATAATCTTGACTCCCCAGTAAAATCCACAAGCAGCTGGTCTCAAACCTTCCGCCACTGCGCGCATGCATACTATATATCTCCCCAGCCCTCAGGCAATTTCCCCCTTTCCCTTCCATCCCCAACACGCCAGTTCTCCTGTGAGTTTCAGAGCCAACTAGTCTGGAAAAGACAGGATTTGTTGGTAGGGAATTGAGACTTGCGCCAAAATCAACACCACAGCCCTCATTGGGGAGGATTTCAGCAAATTGGCCTTCAGAAACAGAAAGCTTGGGTTCTGGTCCCCAGAACCCGTGTGGAACCCTCAGTATTCAGACGTGAAACCAGAGAGACTTGCGTCCGTTTTGGTTTAAGACCAAGCAAACCACAAGTGAGGGGTAGGAGAAAATGTGTCCAGCTCAAATAGATAGATTTCCTGTGTAAACAGGCAGACCATTAGAGTGTTTCTTTGCGATGTGTAAACCTGTGAGGCTTGTATTGGTGGTTTTCCTCTGACGGTGGAGCAGGTGAGAGCGTCAAATGGTGAGCAGACCACATCGACAACTTATACGTAAACAGCAAGCAAGCTGTCAAATTTTACGGAATTACTTTTTCCGTTGCAAGTCTTGTGCAAAAGCACATAGAAATAAACAAACAAAACTATATTTTAACGTGTGATGGGATTGTTCATACAACTTACATGCAGAGATAACCAAAACTTGAGAAAGGCTGTTCAAAGAATAACAGTGTTGTGTGGTTGGATCGTACCTACTCTGTCATTACAATGCTCACATCAAACCAGTCGGACACCCGGTTTGAAGTTTGGACGTTTGATTCTGGAACTGTTTGATGCGAGGGGAATATAGAGTAACACCTTCCCCCTCCAAGTTGTGGTCTGGGTGTTTGATGTTTAAGCCTGAGAGAGATACAGGCAGAGGTGTGGCCTAACGAACGTTGACCAAAGGATTACCACACAACGACACAGCCATCCTGTTGAAAACAGGCCTGTGTATTGACCTACAGTAATGCACTGTTTAGTTATTCCTCATGCGTTGGTCTAATGCGTTGTATTTTTTTGCTTGGTCGTTGGTAAAACCAGTCTGGAAAAAAATCGACCACTTCAACTTTTTCTTTCATTTTTTTTTACTTGAGAGGGAGAATTTTGAGTGAGGAAGAGACGAGTAAAATTTTCAGTAGCCTCTTCAATTTTACTTTTCTATTCCTCACTGAAAATTCTCCTTTTCAACTTTATTTCTAAACTAAAGAAAAAGGTGCAATGGTCTTCATTTTTTTCAAGGGTTCTATGTGAATTTTCTTTTATATATATGAACATATACTGTGTATATATAGGCCAGCAACGGCTATTTAACCACAAAAGTAGTTGGCCTGTCTCTGTCTCATCATTCGTGTTCCATGCAGTCTCATACAGACCGCAGACCGAAGCAAAAATAAGTGATTGGAATCCCAGGAACACGAATAAACAAACGTCCAGAGTATCAACATGGAGGATCCACACACCAGGGTAGTGTGCTCAGAGGATACTGCACACGGTCATCCATGTGCAGATGTGTTGAGGTGGAGCGCAGGGCAGATTACATCCAGGCAAGGCTACACGCAGACAGTGTTTAAGAATAGCCTGGTGATTCTCTATCTGTTATGTCTGAGACCCGCTATGCTTCACTGAGTTCTGGCTCGCTGCACCACCACCTACGCTTGGTATACTATGTGGAGCGGAAAATGAAAATAGAAGACATTCTGCTGGGGCGAGTGAGCACTTTCAGTCCTTATTTCCCCCATTTTTTCTTAAAATTTGACATTAGAAACTTTGTTTCTAAATGGAACTAAAGGTTAGTTGTTGCCCAACCCTAATCATAACCCTGTTTTTAAGGTTGGGATTGTAGGACCAGGGTTAGGGTTACAGTTTCAGACTGCCAGGACATTTTCAACCGTCCGAACCCCCTACCAGATCTCTTAAGTAAAGTTAAGAGGACTGTAACAGCACTGGCCTTTACAGCCGGAAGTTAACTGAGTGATAATGCACTCTGACATTGCATTAGTGCTGCATGTGTCTGTGTGGACATGCATGTACAGTCTGCACTCAGTCCAGCAGTGTGTTTAAGCAGCTGGCCAGAGGTGAAATGGCAGCCATATACAGAGGGAAACTGCTGGATAGGTTTGATGTGAGAGCGAGTCCTTATCTTCTGAACTGAGGCCTCCTGATTACACCAAGTAGGAGAGGAACATCGACACCCTGGAACTACCTCTGACGCCTTCACAGAAACTGTCTCACCCACTCTTTGTTACTGAAGTTGTGGTCGCCAGTTTCAGTCGATGTAAGGCAATGAGCTCCACAGCAGAATTATCCACTTCCTGGCTGAGTCGGCTATGCTCGGCTCGTCCAATGAGCTTCAAAGAGCAGGTATCCCAGAACCCCCTGGGGTTCTGTGATTGAACCCTCATAAGAACAGACGGAGTACTTTTAAAGAATGTAACAGGACACATACATTATTCAGATTTCATTTTAATGCCGGTGGTAAGTCCACACAAATATAACCAGAAATATGTTGTTATTCCAAGATTTCACAGTTTATGTTGAGCAAGATGGAAAAGAAGAAGCCCTTCCTGGATAAAAACGTCTGTTAAATTCATTAATATAGAGCAGATGAAAATCAGAGGGGCTGAGTTTGGACCTGGCACCTCCTTGACCAAAGGTGGCATGACATACTTCTGATGAGCTTACCGTGCCTCGCCCGGGTGAAATAGGGAAAATATCCAGCCTTCATTTGAATGGATTTCATTTCTATAGATTAGGTGTGACAACTTCAAATATTCAGAAATTCCGGGGCGTAAAAGACTTGTGCGATTTACCCTCCACTGGGAGTATTCTAGATGTCAGAGTACCAAGCGATTAGCATGGCACAGACATTTAGAGGAGGGGGAAAACTGGGGATACAAACATATTCATAAACCACCAAGCTGTAGGGCTCCTTGGCAACCTAGCCCAGCCGTCCAATCCACCACTCTTCACATGGCCGTAAAATCGGTTTCCTTCTTCTTCGCCGGCGCTGTTTGGCGGGCGTCTCCTCGCAATCAGATGATATCAAACCGGCTCGATGGCTGGACGGACTCCCGCGGCGCCGTTGGGCGTGCGCTTGAGTCGTGGATCAGCGACAAAACACACACGAAGGCCAACACCCACTGGCAGAAACGGCACCAGCCAGGAAGTTGTATAATATACGCTATTTATCTAATAGATTAAAAAAAGGGGGGAGAAATCGTTTCGTTTTTCTCTCTCACTCTCCAGGGGATGTCATTGCCTCCAGCCCTCCAGTCACTAAGTTAGAGAGAAAGTAGCATCGCTTGGACTCTTCCTTCCCCGGGCATGTCTGCATAATTATTTTTTTCCCCCCCGATTTGTTTGTGAAGGTATGATTTAGCCTCGTCTCTCAGTGGGCTGTGGGTGAAGCTGTGCGAAATGAATTTGTCATCAGGTTTAAAGCTCTTCTGGCAGGCTACGCTGGAGCCAGCCAGGGTCCTTGAAGTGAGAAAGGCTTTCCCACAGCTAGGCTCCTCCGTATCCCAGCAGGTTGGAGGATTAAATTTACGGCTGCTGTCAAAGCCTCTGACAGGCCTTAAAGAGAGAGCGGCGTTTAACGGACTCGCTCCGTCAGTCGTCCCAGAGGGATGAGAGATGGACCTTTTCACCGGCAGCTGTGTCGTCCACGGTGCCCCCTGTGAACTGGCACAATGTGACTCTTTTCTCAGATGTCACGTTTGTCACCAAATCTCTCACTATCGCCCTCTCGTTCGCTCTGTCTCTTGTGCTCTTCGTTGCACGCTTCCCCCCTCTCACTAATGCCACTGTGCTGCGTGCTGCCTGGCCTTGCTTTAGAGCTACTGCGCTCACCTGCATTACATCCAGAAAGATCTTTAAAGATAAGAAGTTATCTTTAAAGTTTCCAATCTATTCTGAGACACGTTGGATTCATGTGGATTTCTAGATGAGAATGAGACGGTGGCGCAATAATGATCTGGTAAATGTGTCCATGCTGCTTGTGATTTCAAACAGGTGATATTGACTCCTGCTGACATCTCTCCAATCACACTCCACCTCAAAGTAGTGAGCCTCCATTTGTGCTAACGTTAAATCAAACAGGTTGTGTAGTTAAGGACCGGCTGCAGAACTCAAACTGCACCAAAGCCATTGGACCATCTCCCCCATCCCCTCCCCTCTCTTTTTACACTTCCTTCAGATGGTTTGTCAGTTTTTTTGTGGCCTTGGAACGAACCTTGGGAAAGCATTTGCGGGAGGGTTAATGAATTCAGATCGGTGTTTACCACAAACACAGCCATGCCATGCAAGGCGGTGCCTTGAAGTGGGACAGCCAGGGGGGTCAGAGCCAGGGCGTCTTGGAGACAATGCGTCTGATTAGGTTGGTAAACACCATGGATGTGGACTGAGGTGCTGGGTGGCTCAGCCACGGCTGAATGCAGAGCTGGGCAGTACACTGACAATGTCATGGGGCTGGTGGCAGAATGCAGTAAAGATGCTTATGTAGTCTAGACTATAGCCTTAATACCATGATGCACACAAAGAGCTATTATAAGGCTATTAAAAGGTAGTTATGGGAGGGGGTTTTTTTGCTACGAGTTCACTGTGGCTCTTAGAGGAAACTTCTGGGCTGTCTTAAGAAGTGTTAAGGAGTGATTACTGGTGGTTTTGATGATGGTAAACGCTTATCTGCTGTGGCAAATCACAGTTTTGGATATTGTTTTGGAATATATTTCGTTTTGGGGGAATTTGGACAACTTCTACAGCGATACACAGCTTCAAAGTCACAGACAAACATATTTGTGTCTTATGAATATAAGGCCGAACAAGTATAGACTTAATGATTACATTTCATTTACCAGATATAGGGTCTATCTACATGTAGAACACAACTAGGAAACAGGTGTGTGTGAGCATGTAGGAAGATTTGCATAACCATTTCGCACTCTCTGTGAGGTGATGAAACTGCATTTACTGGAACATTCATGGTTTCCATGGTCTCGCTTTCTCTTTCTCCCTGTGTCTCTCTGTCTCTGTGTCAGTAATCAGGGAAATGCATCTGTCAGCAAAGCGTCTCACATTTCAAAACCTTTGATGCCCTGTTACACTTCACCACAAGTGCGCTTTCACCACATGTGTTTTTCTGTTTTGGGGGCTGAATCAGTTTCTAGGACTTCAATATGACACATAGTTGTAGTAGTACATGTTTCCATTTTAGCCAGGTCTTATCCAGGTAGTGTTTTGAGAAGCTGGGATGGATTTTTATTGTACAATTGAACCTCCGCCCATGCAAGACTGGATGCAAGTGACCGGGCAAGACAACATCTAAACATGGCGCAAACTGAGTGGGTTGGGTGGGGGTGGAGTGACGTGGGGTTGGGCCATGGGTGGGGTCTGGGGTGGAGGGGGGTCTAGGAGCGGTGGGATGGGGTCTGGGGTGTGTCTGAGGTGGGTAAGCAGAAGGGTGGGGGACAGAGAAGGGGTGGATGGGCAGGGGGGGGGGGGGCTGCTGTGGCAAATCACAGTTTTGGATATTGTTTTGGAATATATTTCGTTTTGGGGGAATTTGGACAACTTCTACAGCGATACACAGCTTCAAAGTCACAGACAAACATATTTGTGTCTTATGAATATAAGGCCGAACAAGTATAGACTTAATGATTACATTTCATTTACCAGATATAGGGTCTATCTACATGTAGAACACAACTAGGAAACAGGTGTGTGTGAGCATGTAGGAAGATTTGCATAACCATTTCGCACTCTCTGTGAGGTGATGAAACTGCATTTACTGGAACATTCATGGGGGTCTATTCCAGCGCTATATACACGGCCCCCGGCAGCGCGCGTGAGTAGTCAGTAATGGCAGTGGAATATGCATCTGTCAGCAAAGCGCATCATCATTTCTAAAACCCTTGATGCCACTGTACACATCTATCTCATATATCGCCGCCATTCACCACATGATTTTTCCTAACTTGGGGCATCTCAGATGTCACAACTTTCAATATGACTACACAGTAAGAGTATCGTACAATAAGTATTCCATAATTAAGCAATGTCTTATCCTAGGATGTTGAAAGCTGGGAAATGGAATTTATTGTAAATCTGGAAACCTCCGCGCCAGCAAACTGGATCAAGTGTACCGGCAGAGGACAAACATCTACAAACATGGCGCAACAATTGAGTGGTGGTGGGGGAGTGACGTGTGCCAGGTGGGTCGGAGGGGTCTCAGAGCGGGGATGGTCTGGGGGTTCTGGAGTGGAGTAAGCAAAGGTGGGACAGAGAAGGGTGAATTGCAGGGGGGAAGACACCGCTGCACAGTCCTCCCTCAGTGGAGAAGGGGGGGCGACAATGACCCTGTTGTGTGCCCCCCCCTCCCCACACACACCCCCAATCGAGGGGAGCAGCCCCGGGAGACCAGACTGGGCCGCTGTGGTCTCCTGGATCATTGTGGGGCGAGAGTGAAATAAGCCGAGTGGAGAGACCAGAGAGGAGCAAGGAGCGAGCCCTTGTGTTTGTAGTAGAACCCGCCCCTCCCTCTCCCCTCATCCCCCACCCTCACCCCTCCCCCTCGCTCCTCCCAGCCCCAGTCAGTGAAGTCCTCTGACTCCAGCTAGGCCAATGCATTCTGCTTCAGTCATTTGCAATGCAGATCATGTCTAGGGGAAAGAGGAGAATCAATGGTCCTGTATCAATCTGCTGACTGCTAATGTCATCTGTATTCTGGTTATTGACCCCTTCCCTGCCGTCCCCCACACAACCAGCCATTGTCCCCAGGGGCCACCCCATCCTTCTGTTCCAGGGGCCCTTCCAAAAGGAACCCACATTAGGCGAGGAAAATCCACAACTCAAGGTTCCTTTGAGGAGTGAAGCAGTAACTGTCATTTAGAAATGTGTTTAGCAGGTCTGAGGCTATCACACAAAAGAGTGGACGAAGAAAGGGGAAAGGGGGAAAGAGAGAGAGTGGGAGGGAGGGAGGGAGGGAGGGAGAAAGAGAGAGAGAAGGAGAGAGAAAGAAAGAAAATGGCATCAATAGTGTGGAGAGTGAAAACGTTTAACCCTTGTGGTCATTGTCATAATATCCCAATTTGTGTCACGAATCTGGTCAAAGCCACGCGGTAAATCAGAAACTATTGAGAGTTGTAAGGTTACACGATTTGAGATGAAGCAAGGTCAAATCTCTTCAAAACAGGATGACGCCCAGCGGCCCTATCAGGAAAGACCTAAAAGGAAGAAATAATACAGAATGTAAATCATAAATTGAACAACTTTTCTAACTGCCAAACAAACAATTAGTCACATTTCAAAACAATTCTTTCAGTTTGTAGGCTTTCATCATTCCGTGCAGTTCAAAGACGTACCATTTTCCTGACACTTCAGTGTTAAAAGCGGTTTTTAGCTTTCATCATGAATTCATGTCGGATAAGGTTTTCATTTTGTGGTGCCTTATATTTAAATTCAATAAATAAATATATATACATAGGCTGATGCAAATTAAATATTGGTTTGAGGGAGATAGAGTAGGTATTGAATTGTTTTTTATTTCATATTAGTGTGTAAGCGTGTTAGATCTTTAGATGTTCGGCAGAGGCAACGTCTGCAAGACACTGATTTGAGACTAAAAACCAGAACACACACTGTCTTCGTCACATCATATCACTGAAGGAGGGAGAAAACATCCATTCCATTTCACCAACCTCCTTTTTCCATCGAAAACATCCCAGAAATGTTTAACCATTACTATGTCAGCTTCGTGGAGCAGCGAAGATTGGACGAGACCTGGGCGAAGAGTAACTTATCAGAGATGGTAGCAGGAGGTCGGCCAGTGCTGGACCAATCAGCTTCTCCTATTTATTTGGCCAGGAGGTCAGCCAGTGCTGGACCAATCAGCTTCTCCTATTTATTTGGCCAGGAGGTCAGCCAGTGCTGGACCAATCAGCTTCTCTTATTTATTTGGCCAGGAGGTCGGCCAGTGCTGGACCAATCGGCTTCTCTTATTTATTTGGCCAGGAGGTCGGCCAGTGCTGGACCAATCAGCTTCTCTTATTTATTTGGCCAGGAGGTCAGCCAGTGCTGGACCAATCAGCTTCTCCTATTTATTTGGCCAGGAGGTCAGCCAGTGCTGGACCAATCAGCTTCTCCTATTTATTTGGCCAGGAGGTCAGCCAGTGCTGGACCAATCAGCTTCTCCTATTTATTTGGCCAGGAGGTCAGCCATCCACAATAGAATTATAGCCACTTATAGGTAAGTAAAATATACCCTTGTTTGGGAGGGGCCTCTGATGCAAATGGTAAATATTGGTTTCTGAGGGATGTATAGTTGTGTATATTGGGTGGCCAGAGGCTACAGTGTACCATCAGCCTGTCTAATCCATTTGAGCGGTATTGGTTGTTTTTTATTTCATATTAGTCTGTGTAAGCGTGTTAGATCTTTAGATGTTCGGCAGAGGCAACGTCTGCAAGACACTGATTTGAGACTAAAAACCAGAACACACACTGTCTTCGTCACATCATATCACTGAAGGAGGGAGAAAACATCCATTCCATTTCACCAACCTCCTTTTTCCATCGAAAACATCCCAGAAATGTTTAACCATTACTATGTCAGCTTCGTGGAGCAGCGAAGATTGGACGAGACCTGGGCGAAGAGTAACTTATCAGAGATGGTAGCAGGAGGTCGGCCAGTGCTGGACCAATCAGCTTCTCCTATTTATTTGGCCAGGAGGTCAGCCAGTGCTGGACCAATCAGCTTCTCTTATTTATTTGGCCAGGAGGTCGGCCAGTGCTGGACCAATCAGCTTCTCTTATTTATTTGGCCAGGAGGTCGGCCAGTGCTGGACCAATCGGCTTCTCTTATTTATTTGGCCAGGAGGTCGGCCAGTGCTGGACCAATCGGCTTCTCTTATTTATTTGGCCAAGAGGTCGGCCAGTGCTGGACCAATCGGCTTCTCTTATTTATTTGGCTAAGAGGTCGGCCAGTGCTGGACCAATCGGCTTCTCTTATTTATTTGGCCAAGAGGTCGGCCAGTGCTGGACCAATCGGCTTCTCTTATTTATTTGGCCAGGAGGTCGGCCAGTGCTGGACCAATCAGCTTCTCTTATTTATTTGGCCAGGAGGTCGGCCAGTGCCGGACCAATCAGCTTCTCTCATTTATTTGGGAAGGAGGTTAGCAAGCTCTGAACCAATCAGCTTCTTTTATTTATTTGGCGGAAGGTCGGACAGTGCTGGACCAATCAGCTCCTCTCATTTATTTGTCCATGAGATGGAGGACTAGTGTGGTATCATGGCTCACATCTGGAATGAAAGCAGAAGAACTTGTCAATCTTAGATCCTTCTGGAAGGTCTGTGTGATGAGGGAATCCCAGATATAATGGTGAGAAGTATACAAAAATGATATTGAATTTGTGTTTATCCTCACAGATCCTTAACGGTCCCAAGTAAACTACTGGAGTAAGTGGGTCTTGTAGAAGCTGGAAGGGATACCTTTATATTGGAGCACACGCACATACACACGCACACACTCATATGCACATACACACACACACACACACACAGACACAGTCATTGGTATTCCCTCCTTGTTCAAAGACTCGAGAAAAAGAGAGTGAGGTGTGAAGTGTGTGTGTACACATCGTGAGGGTGTGTGAATGTGTGTGTGTGTGTGTGTTATCCACCCTCATTCTCCTCAACTCCATCTACCTTTCCTGCACTTCTCCAAAATCCTCTAATAGAAATGTATTATTTCTGACTGGACTGACCTGTGTGACAATGATATGCAGTGGATTAGCTTCCACTGAATGGCATTAATGACGCTCCTCTCTACCTCCAACCCTGCCTGTCTGTGTCTCCTCCTGTCCAGGTAAGGTCTCTTCAGTCTTGGCCTGCTGTTTATTTATGAGCTCTTCTAGGGCCCAGCCTTTTTAATCATTCATGAAGTAGCGATGGGCTGTAAAGTCAACTCCATTCTGAAGCCTTATCCTGTGTAGCACTGAAAAATAAATCACTTGTTTGTTTGTTTGTTTTTTGGAGGGAGAGAGGTAAAAAATAAAGAAATCATAATATTATAGGGATGAATACAAGTATAGAATGATTCAGTACACTGGTAAATAATGTTGTTGTGTGTTATGGTTGTTTATTTCTGTTTATTTTGTTCTTTGCATGTGGTAATTGGTTCTGGCTTCAGACCAATCAAAGACCAGGACGACCGTTCCAAGTGCAGTTATTCGTGTATTAAGCACACGTCTCCTTGACCCGATATTATCAGAGGTATTTAGATAATCAAACTCCAGCTTTTACTGCTGTTAACATTCCGCAGTTTTAGCAGTCATCCATTACTGTGGCAGAGTTCCCCAAATCCATCGCGATTAACTCATAACAAATTACCAAGGGGAGGAGAAATAAATTGAAATGTTTCCTGTTAAGTAGCTGATAAAGGTCAGCAGGGGGAAAAGCACAATGATGAAATCTCAGATGTGAACTTGTGGTCAAAAAGTTCAGAATAAAACGTTCTACATTTTACAAATTGGTGGGGGGGGAGTGCAAAAATAACAACTTGATTAATGAAACCTAATGTGTGCTTTCTGCAAACTAATATGTTTGACCCACACTCTGACCTGGCTTGGCCATGGTTTCTTAACGCATTTGAGACTGTTCCAGAAAAATAGCTGTAGGCATGTGCAGTAGGTGAGGAACCTTTTAACTTGGATCACCACTGCTGGTTTTCTCACAGACTTGGGCTGTAAACTCACACCGTGAGTGTGAAGACCGTGAACCCTACGAGAATCACATGCAGTTGATGGTAAGTTACCTCCGCAGTGACGCTGGCACAAACTGTCGGTGTTTTCGTCTGGAACGTCCATACATTCTAGAAGCGTAGTTTAGAGTCATGCTTAGTATGCATGGATTCTAATTCCGCCGGCATTCCACAGCTGCGAAAGGAAGGGTTCTATCAATTTAAGCCTAGTACTGTACAGAGAACTGTTAAGCTCTCTTGCCAATCTTGTACAGTCTGTGTGTGTGTGTGTGTGTGTGTGTGTGTGTGCGTGTGTGTGAGTGAGTGAGTGAGTGAGTGTTATTAAGCACACGTCTCCTTGACCCGATATTATCAGAGGTATTTAGATAATCAAACTCCAGCTTTTACTGCTGTTAACATTCCGCAGTTTTAGCAGTCATCCATTACTGTGGCAGAGTTCCCCAAATCCATCGCGATTAACTCATAACAAATTACCGAGGGGAGGAGAAATAAATTGAAATGTTTCCTGTTAAGTAGCTGATAAAGGTCAGCAGGGGGAATAGCGCAATGATGAAATCTCAGATGTGAACTTGTGGTCAAAAAGTTCAGAATAAAACGTTCTACATTTTACAAATTGGTGGGGGGGAGTGCAAAAATAACAACTTGATTAATGAAACCTAATGTGTCCTTTCTGCAAACTAATATGTTTGACCCACACTCTGACCTGGCTTGGCCATGGTTTCTTAACGCATTTGAGACTGTTCCAGAAAAATAGCTGTAGGCATGTGCAGTAGGTGATGAACCTTTTAACTTGGATCACCACTGCTGGTTTTCTCACAGACTTGGGCTGTAAACTCACACCGTGAGTGTGAAGACCGTGAACCCTACGAGAATCACATGCAGTTGATCGCAAGTTACCTCCGCAGTGACGCTGGCACAAACTGTCAGTGTTTTCGTCTGGAACGTCCATACATTCTAGAAGCGTAGTTTAGAGTCATGCTTAGTATGCATGGATTCTAATTCCGCCGGCATTCCACAGCTGCGAAAGGAAGGGTTCTATCAATTTAAGCCTAGTACTGTACAGAGAACTGTTAAGCTCTCTTGCCAATCTCTGTACAGTCTGTGTGTGGTGGTGTGGTGTGGTTGTGTGTGTGTCGGTGTGGTGTGCTGTGTGTGTTTGTGTGTGTGTTGTTGAAGAGAAGAGAGTGTGTGTGTGTGTGTGTGTGTGTGTGCGTGTGTGTGAGTGAGTGAGTGAGTGAGTGTGTGTGTGTGTCTTAAGTGCTCTGTCTGCCACTTGATGACAGGATTTGACAAATGTGAACCACAGCTGCCCACCAAAGTGCCTCATCTCATTTAGGAAATATTTTGCCAACTTCCCGGGATTAGAAAAAAGGAAGGCAAGCATTTCCAGGGAGGCTGAACATCTGTGTTTCGAAGTGGGCCGGCTGAAAGCTAGCCTTGGGATTGAAGCAAAGCACAACCTTCATAACCCAATTGGAAAGGTTAGCCAATATGCCTTCAACCAAATGAAACTAATTGACTTGTGTACTCACCAAACAGAGAGCTGATTGGCAGGGCAATCTCATTACAGGGAAAGGGTCAAGAAAAAACAACACTTTTCTTGGGAAACTTAACCCAAGATAAAAGTGTCTAGAGCCAGAAAAGTTACAATTATTCCCAATAGAAAATGTTTAAAAAAAATATAGAACAGGAGCATATTGCAGAAAAGGAGAAATATCAAGCTGAAGTCCAAGTTGTTTTTGTAACCCTCCCACAAGATGTCTCTTTAGTTTGTCGATCTAACCTCACCAAAACCAGACGTCCTGGTTTCCTTGATGTGGCATGGCGACAAACAAACGACTGAGTAGAGAGGAGATGGATCGAGGTCACCAGTGTTTGTGTGTTTGCCTTTAGTGTTTGCAGAGAAGGCCCCCTTTTTTTTACGACGCCATCTGCGAAGCCCCGAAAGGGAGTGGTATTGTGTGGATCCGCAGTCTCTTGTGAGTGATCGCTGTGTTGAGGCGTTAATGACAATACCATTTTAACTTCCCACAGTGCTTTTCTTTCATGGTTTAAAGTTGGACTATCCGCGCCAAGGACAACAAGACTGTAATGGACATTTTCTGGCTGAGCAATTGTGTGAAACGCCAGTGGCCCTGCAGTCTGTTTGTGATGGTTTGTGGCGGAGCAAAAAAATCCTGCTTCTGAGCAAAGTGCAAAAGTTCAGTTCGTTTCTACGGTTTGTTTTTCCATCCTCGCGAGATCTAAACTTCTCTCTTTATCTTTTCTTCAAATCATATGAAAATACCAATTAGAAGTGAATGTTATGACAGCGTCCGTGTGTATAGAATGCTTTGGGGATTTGGCTAAACCCCTTCATGGTGTTCAGTTTACAATTATTTTTCTTAGGATATTAGAACCTCAATCATTCAATAAAGTATCGCACAACCAGAAGAACATAATGGATTTGTTTTGTTTTTTTAAGTTTGCAAACATCTGAAAAAATTAATGAGTGCGATTAAATATTTTTTCATGTAGTAAAGTATATGAGGAGACAATATCTACATTTTGAGTTCATTCTCAGCCGCTTTGTAAGAGCGGCTGTGATGTGTGCATTTCTTGGGGTAGAATTTTTCACCATCAAGCTGCAGCTAATTTTTCGCTTCACTTCACTTAGCAGCATGCTAATGTGCTGGTTGCATACCGTGCCTCTGTCACAGCAGATAAATGTCCATGTAAACCCGCTGGTAATTCATTCAGTATATTGTGTTATAGGGAAGTGGTTATGTCTTTAGCTGCTGGCTGTTGTTGATTGATGTTGGTTTGTTTTTAGCTGCTTTCAATGAGCATAGCCAGGGAGCGGTTTTCCATGAGACAGCAAGACTGGAAACAAGGGGTCTCGTTCTTTCTGCGGTATTGAGAGGCTGCAGCTGTATTAACTGCTCCCCTCCTCCATCCTCCTACCAAGCGCCTGTTTGCATACTGAGCAAAATGGCAAGCGAGGTATTAATACAACGAGGGGGGATAAAAGTGGAAGAAGAGTTTAAAAAGGAGAAGAAGCGATAGGGGGGAATAGGAGAGATAACAGAAAGGGGAGGTAGGGCGGAAAGGGGGAGAGTAAAAGGAGAGAAGAGGAGAGGAGGGGGAGGAGGGGGGTAGGAGTAAATGAAAATTAAGAGGTGAAGAGGGGGAGCGGGGGGGGCGGAAGAGGGGGAGGAGGGGAAAGGGGGAAGGAGGGGGGAGTAAGGGAGGAGGAGGGGGCGAGGAGAGGAGGAAGGGGGGGGGAGTTCAGACCACGAAGCATGCGACTAGAGTATTTCAGTCTTGCCTCCGTTAGTTAAAGCAAAATACACTGCGACTATAACAAAAGAGTATCAATCCTGTGACTAGCTGTAGACATGCTTTGACTTTTAACAGATCACCGACACTCAGGGCTTTGTATAGAACCTATCATATGAATATTAGGAACAATTTTTAGATAAGGTTGAATAAATAAAAACCAAACCTGCTAGCCTATTAGGCCAGTCAAGGGATCATCTTCCTATGCTGAGAATAATGAGATCAAACCTATGGTTAAAGGCTTTTGTATGAAGGATTGTCATTTAATTTTGTCAAAATATAACCTTTTCTGTAAAAATATATATAAATAGACCTTCGAGAATATTATTTAACTTCCAATGCTAATTTTTCTGATTAAAGAGTAGAGATACTTGAAAAATTGTTGTAAAAATATAGTTCGGCAGTTAGAAGTTGAAAAACAATTATCAGACAAATGTAAGTGATAATGAAAAAGCACTGGTAACTAGAAAAAACATGACCCTAAGTACAGTAAGTATTTGTACAGTGCTGCTTTCCATCTCTGCTCTGTATGGGAAGAGTAGGGAACCCAGATGTTGGGTTCTGAGTGACACACGAGCGCCCATGTGAAGGAAAGGACAGTATGGCTGGTTAGTTGGGAGGAAATGAACTTGGGTTCCTCAAGGGTTCTCCTGGGTTCTCCTGGGCCTCTTTGCTGCCTTCTAAGAAGAACGTAAAGGGGATGGAATTCCGGGTCTGGAAAGAACCCGGTCGTTTGGGACCCGGTAAGAAAACAAGGTGCCTTCTGAGCGCTTTGTCCGATTTACCGGAGCTTTCAGACGATCAACTTCTGTGTAAACGAGCCTGTCTTTTCCTCTCTCTGTGTTCAGTTATGTATTGATTTAACACGTAAGCCCTCTCTCACCATGTACTCATAAGGTCATTTCATCAGTAGGTCTGATTTAAGAAAATATTTGGACTGTAAAAGTTACGGAGACCTTGCTTCAAGATTGTTTACACAGTCTCCACCTCAGCCCCCTTGCGTCTTTACTGAAGCAGCCAGGGCATAATGGTATAATTACCATGACTGACACCTTGATGAAAATGTTATTCATAATTGAGACCTGGCACGTTCATTTTATTTCATTCTTACCCGTACTCCATTCGATGTCCTGAAGAACTCAAAAACACGGCGAAATCTGACGAAAAACACGAGTCCTTGGCTTGAATGATCTGCTCCTAAATGGGGTACCTTTAGAATCGAAAAGAAAGTCATCAAAGCTCTGGTACAAAGCGAATCACGTGAGACAACTATGCAGAATGTGATTCAGTACCCGCAGCTACTGCAGAAACATCTTTTGAATCTGTCTGAGCCGTGTAAACAATCATTAAGGTAGTGGCGAGTCTGTTCAAGCTTTCAGCTGCTTGATCGATGGACAACGCAATGCCAGTGCCACGCACACACACACACACACACACACGCGCACACACACACACACACACACACACGAGGCAGAGCTGTCAAGGCTGTAAAGACACAAATCGTGAGAGCCTGTGTTGAAGAACTTAACACACACCTTTAAATACACAGTGTACACACACACACCGACGCTCACACATACATCTATTCAGGCTTGCGCGAAGCAGAAAGGAATCCACTCAGGCTAACAGTAATGTACTTTTTCTTCCCCTGGAGTTCTATGGCAGATGCGCTTGCAGTGAAGGAAGGGGGGCGGGGGGAATAGAGGGTAAGGCAGAGAGGTTTGTTAATTAGCAGGCTGTTTTGAAAGGACCCGCGTCCCATCTTCCCTGGCAGGTTGGCAGCACCTGATTAATAGGGAACGGGGAAGCGGTGAGAAGCAGCTCAAAAGTTTCCCAAAATAAAGACAGAAAAGAAACAAGCGCTCACCACTCCTCTCTCCCTCGCAGGGCCCTTAATTCTGTCTCAATCTCTGCCGGTTCTTTCGCTCCCTCGCTCCTTCACCTGACATGTTGCATTCACAGGGAGAGAAACACACACTCGCAGGCAGAAGAGGGGGGAGAGTTGTGTGCGACTAAGCCAGTCCCTTTGAACTGGAAACGTTAAGAAGATCATTAGCGGAACGCATTGTTGTTGTTGTTGTTTTTTAAATTACAAACAATTCATTGGAAATGGATGCAAATCACTGAAATTACACGAGGATGCGTGCCTTTCAAACGGGAGCTCACAAGCCTTTCTATGGTTGCCGCAGCTGAATCAAATCACGTGTTGGAGGTTAGAGGAGCCTTCTTTGTCTACAGCATAGAAATGTTTTGTTAAATAGATTCCTGAACTTTCCAACTTCTATCGCTCACGGCTCAATCTTCGAGAGACACTGACTGACTCTGCTTGTCCCCAAAGCAGGTAAAGACACGAGAAAAGACCGTCTACCGTGTCTCAGTGTCCTACGTTGTGTTTGCTCTGTCCTCTGGCCCAACGCTCCAGCCCAAGCTCTGTCTCTGTAAGATCCCTTTGGGTCTCTGGTCTCAGACTGTCTTTCGCGCAAGTCTGGTGTCCCCTGGCTGCTCTCTGAGTAGGACCACCCCAGATAGTCGCCCCCCCGGCCTCCCTCCCTCCCCACCCAGCCTGTCCCCTCCCTGGGGAACACCCCCAGACGCTTCTTCTGGATGATATTTCTCATCAGTCTCACCACCCCTGGCTTGTTCCCAGAGGGCCACACTGTGTGTGTCTGTTGATGACAAGATTGTTTGTCTTTGCAGAGGTTGTTTGTTGTGTTATGGATCTTTTATGGATTTGGCGTCGGATAGTGGCGGGTGGCGGTGGGGGGGAGGGTGGTGGGACTGTTTCCGCTCTCCGAGTCGCTGCTGTTGGAGGGTCTAGTAACAGGATGGGGGAACCCTGTTAGCCTGCAGTGAACATTATCTGATGGTGGCTGTTTGTCAAGGGAAGGGGAAGATGTGGGTATCCTTTTACAACATCCTCCGTGTGTTTACGGTTCAGACTGTCTTTCTGTCTCGTCGTGCAGACGCAGGCAAGGTAGCTTTTCCCCCTCCGCACATCCTGAGCGGGAAACATGATCTGGACCATCCACCCCCAAATCAGCCCCCTCCTCACCAGATGGGGACCACCAGACCTGGGGAGGGACAGGTTACAAGGACCCCCCTGAAAGTGGCACAGGGTCGGGCTAATGGACATCTGTCACAGTCCCTTGACAGAGAGGGGCGGTAGGGGGATGCATTCTGCCATCGACGTGATTAAATATGAATGAAAATGCAGGTGTTTAGCTTCAAAAAAACAGAACCTTATATTCAATGATTCGATCCACTGGCAGGATTGCACACAAGCACACACATACACACATACAGGCATGCATTTATTATACAAATCTTTTCATGCTGTCAATTTTATGCATTTGAATTACACCTCCAGTGCTACTACATGGAAATTGCACATAATCCTCCACCTAAAAATGAGGGTTTAAATTTAAATTGATCCCTCTCCCTTGAGCACAGTTTTTATGCTTTTTTTTGGGTAAAACAGCTAAACTCACTGCAATCAAATCTACTTCCTGAGAACGGTATTAGACACAATGTCCGCCAATTACTCACTGGAATTGACCAAGCATATTGTAAAAGATGCAATGTAACCTCCAAATAAAATGTCTTCCAGGAAGATTTCTTCTTTTCTTCTGTGCATATAAGGCAACGCACATAACTCCTAAATCCTTAGTATGCTCATGCTGTAAGAGCTATAACTCTCCAATGCAGGTTCCTCTGCCCCTGTTAGATAAGTGACCTGAACTAGAGTTAGCAGTGGCAGCCAAGGGCAAGGGCTGCTAATGTGAAGCAAATCCTGTACCTGGGGAGAAGGCTCTATTCAGGCTAATCCTCTAGCCTGAAGGCTGCTTCCTTTAATAGGGGCTCCGAGGGCCAGGCCATTGTCCTCCCAGCTGAGGGGCCTGAGCAACATGTGAGCCACGCCAAGGCAGAGCCAACCCATGTCCCTCTCATCCTGAATATTTATATGAGTGAGAGGCAGAGGGGGACTAGGGGAAGGAGTGGGGGAGGTTGGTGAGGGAGAGAGTGGCGGAGCTGGTTGAGGAGGCAATTGGGGAGGGGAGGGAGGAGAGTGGGAGG
>BROE01000024.1:12561049-12574634 GCA_036571765.1 Plecoglossus altivelis
GCACAGACAGAGAGAGAGACAGAGAGAGAAAGAGGAAGACAGACAGACAGACAGACACAGATAGAGACCAAGAGAGGAAGACAGACAGACACAGAGAGAGACAGAGCGAAAGACAGGCACAGACAGAGAGAATGAGATAGAGAGAGAAAGAGGAAGACAGACAGACAGACAGACACAGACAGATAGAGACCAAGAGAGGAAGACAGACAGACACAGAGAGAGACAGAGGGAGACAGACAGACAGACAGACACAGATAGAGACCAAGAGAGGAAGACAGACAGACACAGAGAGAGACAGAGGGAGACAGACAGACAGACAGACACAGAGAGAGACACAGAGAGAGACAGAGAGAGGAAGACAAATAGACACTGAGAGAGACACAGAGAGAGACACAAAGAGACAGACAGAGTGAGAGAGATGTCACCCCAACAAAAATATACAGAAGTCTCAGGAGAGTCATGATGTTAGCACATGCCTTGGTTAGCATCTGGCATACTCTTGAACCTCTTTCCCTGACATGCATCTCCACTATCTTGTCAAAAAATCTCTCTGGCAATGATGCCCACTAGCTGGCTGTTGACTCAGCCAGCTACAGCCTAAATTACTGTGTGCAGTGGTTGTGGGGGTGGCAGAGGAGGGAAGAGGGGGGAAGGAGAGGGAGAGGGAGAGGGGGGAGAGGAGTGGTTGGGTATCAGCCGCCTCCCGATGTGATGACAAGTTCCACAGGCCTCCTTCACAGCTGGAGGTCGATGGGCCCCAGACATCAGAGGTGCACAGTCTCTTCCCGACAAAAACACGCTGATGTACAGTTTGGTCTCAGCGCTCTCTAGCCAGACCCTCCCCTCTCCCTCTCTTCTCCCTCTCCTTTCTCTCCTTCTCCCTCTCCTTATCTCTCTTTCTCCCTCTCCTTATCTCTCTTTCTCCCCCTCCTTTACCCTCTCTCTCCTTCTCCGTCTTCTTCTACCTCTCTCTCTCCTTCCCCCCTCCTTCCCCCTCTCCTCCCTCTCCTTCTACCTCTCTCTTTCTTTCTCCCCCTCTTTCTCCCACTCATTCTCCCTCTCATTCTTTATCTCTCCCTCTTCCTCTCCTTCTACCTCTCTCTCTCCTTCTCCCTCTCCCCTTCTCCCTCTCCTTCTCCCTCTACTCCTTCTCCCTCTCCTTCCCTCTCTTTCTCTCCTCCTTTTCCTCCTTCCTCTCCGTCCGGCCCAACCCACAACTTGCCCTCTCCCCCCTCCTTACCCTCAGTCTACCTCTGTCACTCCACCTCTCCACGTCCCTCTCCCTTTCTTTTCTCCCCTCACCACTTCAGTGTCAAAACCTTACTTCCTCCTCCAGTTCAAATCCTTCATTGTTCAGACAAACGTCATATTTCTTAGTAAGGCATGGCATTTTCATGCCAGAGCGTTTCCAAATACAATACTTGTTTTCTTGTATGCCAGCCATGCGAAGCACCATTCTTAAAGGTCTTAAAGCAGTTTAAGTGTCGATCGCCTGATTACATGGATTTGATAGGGCACACGTCTTAAATCTCCCAAGAGGGCTTTATGTAAAAGGCATTTCACTATTTTCTACCTTACAAGACAGAGCCTCACGTCTCGACCAAGTGAAATCCCTTAATCAAGGTATAGTGAGTGGCTGTGTGAAACTCCCGGCTCTGCCCAGAACAAAAGTCTCTTCTTCCATGTGAAGGACTCCAAATCAGGGGTTAACAGACACACAAGGACCCGTGGGCTCCTTGAGAAGAGCCTGTAAAAACCATGACTGATTTACATCCCTAATGACCGGGCTTCCTCTGAGCCAAGCACTGGCCCTCGGTAGGGGGAGGGAGAGAGTGCTGAGAGGGGGCGTGGTTGGGGAGGGAGGAAGGGAAGGAGGGAGGGAGGGGGAGGTGCAGGGCAAAAGGGCAATGCAAGACTCTCCCAATCAGCACTATGTAAACAGCCTTCTCCTGGAGTGGACAGGTTGTGTGCTGGGAGGGAGGGAGTGAGTGTGGGGGGAGGGAGGAGGGCAGGAGGAGAGAAGGAGGAGAAAAAGAGCAGGAGAGACCGAGAGAGACAGAGAGAGGGGGAGAGGGAGGAGAGGGAGTGTGGGGGAGTGAGTGTGGTGGGAGTGTGGGGGAGGGAGGGAGTACAGTCCTCAACGGGGCAGTGTGGCTGTCAGCAGAGCAGATAACTGATGGCAGGAATTTCAGCATTTGTTCTTCGAGAGGGGGAGTGAGAGCAGGAGTGAGACAGAAGGGATGGATGGGAATGTGAGGGAGTTGAGGATGGGGCGCAGGTCGAGGGAGGAAATGGGGTGGTGGAGGTGAAGGAGAGGGGGAGAGGAGTTCAACAAGTAGGAGCAGGGGCCGCCAATTTACATGTACTTGATGCGTTCGTGCAGCCCTGCCTCCTTGAAGCCTCCAGCTGCAGCTCTGTTGGCGCTGGCAAGACAACTAGAGGGAAACGCAGAGGCAGGCAGACAGAAGGCAGGCAGGCAGGCAGGCAGGCAGGCAGGCAGGCAGGCAGGCAGGCAGGCAGGCAGGCAGGCAGGCAGGCCAATTTCACTTCTCTTTTCAAAAGTTCAACTTGGGACAGAGGATTGGCTAGTCTCCTCTGAGATCAGCAGAGGTTCCAGGCCTCGCTGGATCTTATGCTCCTTCACTGTGGCCCTCCCTCTCCACATCATCCGTGGCCCAGGCTTTTAAGGCCTGGTGAGGTGTAAACAAATTCAATATACGCTGCATTGTTCGGGCCCCCTGGAAGTCCGAATGAAGTTACCCCAGAGGTACAAATCACCGCAGGTCATACTACTCTCACCCTCCTCAGAGTGAGTCTGGTTCAACAGCCCCCCTTCAGTCATTCAAGTTTATTTACACAAGTTAGTAAGAGATTCATTAGACGGCTTGTTCCTGGAGAGATCCAAACAAGTCTGGTTAGTGTTCACGCTAGAGACCACCAGGTTAAATGGCGGTGGTCCACACGGCACAGTTTGGAAGACTCCAAGCTCTTAAGTTGTGGAAGGTGTTGACTGTGGACGTTCAGGCGGATGTATGTCCTCATTTCTCCACCTCGTTAATCGCAGTGTCAACAGTGGTTAGGAGTTCTGTTCCCTGGCATGTGCGTGTGTGTGGGTTGGGGTTAAGGTTAGGGTTAGATGTAGGGTTAGGGTTAGAAATTGTTATAGGGTTAAGGTTAAAGTTAGAGTTAGAGTTAGGATTAAGGTGAGGGTTAGATTTAAGGTTAACGTTAGGGTTAGAGTTAAGGTTAGGGTTAGATTTGGGGTTAAGGTTAGGGTTAGAGTTAAGGTTGGGGTTAGAGTTAAGTTTAGGATTGTTGGGAAGGGTACTGTTAACTGACTCCCTGTTTATGAATTTTCAATGTCTAAATTGATGTCAAACTCATGTGAAGCCAGCTTTCCTAAGAAGTGACACAGTTGTCGTGACACTGCAAGAAGTCACATGATAGGCAGGTAGTTATGGTTACGGCAACCACAGCAACGTCAACAAGGTAGTTTCAGTGTCATTGAAAGTTTAAAATGGCTCCATTAAGGACAGTTAACGTTACATAACTGACACACTGTCACTGTCCACAATGGAGCCATTGTATATATGTGTATGCCATTTTCAATAATACTGGAACTATTTTCATGCTATGTAGATTTGTACAGATAATGACATATCTTACATTGTTAAGGCCAGCTTTCTGAGAGTGGGAAAAGTGTATTGAAGGCATGCCCTATTTAGAGTATATAGTACATTACACAAGGTACTAGACTAAAAACAGACATGGATGATTAAATCAGTTGTTAATAGACGTGTCATGATGGCCTTTCACACACATCCATTGCTCATATGAGATTCAGAGTGACACTTTTAATAAGAAAGCAACTGAAGCACAGTTTAATGGGCACTGCAATGCTGTTTGACTTGCTAGCATAGAAAAGATTGCTAATCCAGTTTGAAATCAAGGCTTCACGGAGTGGAGAGACGAACGGTTTACAGTATATGATCCATTTTCAACCGATGCAGTTGTAGTCCTGGACAGATTTCAATTCTGCATAAGTTTCTGTAGGTGATAAGGAAGTAGTTATTTGATCTTGCAGACCTCATTTAAGTCACGATAACCTGTCCACACAGCAGAATTTGAGCTTTGAGGTTAGCTGGTTAACTAGATAACTCTCTTGAACATTCACCGTTCCCTTCCACCACATACACAAGTTTTACATCTTCAGATCGTGTTTACGAGGTATTCTTTCAGCGGCTGTCAATGTCTGGATGATTGTCATTTCCCGTAGCACCAGATAAAGGATAAATCATGCAAAACTTGTAGGGTTGGGCGTATCTGTAGGAAGGATACAGCCTGTTGTACAATAAAGGAGCGATCTCCTTTAGGATGTGACAATAAGGGTCTCCGCGCAAGGAACAACAACGTTCATTAACAATGGAGAAACGTCAAAATCCTGATCCAGGCTCCCAACGTCCTTTTGGGCTGTCACACGCCATGTCAAGTTTAGATGTGCCAATTAAACTGAGTAGACATGCAAATCCTTCATACGTTCACTGGATCCTGCGTGTTCCCTCCTCACGCACAATTACCACGTGTCACGTTTGGATAGTTTGAGGGGTTTTTGACCAGTTTTCACCAAGAAACACGTGTCCTTGGAGATTTTACATGATCTACAAGATGATAAGTGTAGATTTAATTATCTGACCATCGCAGAAAGCTTGCTAAGTTATTTGTTGTTCGATATATCAGGTGCCATCTGTTATATTTTTCAAGATTCCTTAAAAGAACAGTAAAATCACCTGGCTCATCGCTGGTGAAGATTGCTGTTGCTGATTTATGAGCGAAATCCAGATTCACTCTGATTGAACTTTAATGAACTAAAGATTAAACATTTAACAAGGATAATAATAATTAATACAGGATATCTTTTGATGGTTACCTGCATTAAATAAAAAGTCCATATTCAGGGGAAGAAAAAAAAAGTATGCTGTGTAAAACCGTGTTGGTCTCGTAGACGCAGTGAATATTTTACGTTTCCTTTCAATAATCCTGATGCTGATGCTCTTCAATCAGGATGTTTGGTTCATTTTTTACTATATTTTCATTCACAGTACTGTTAATCCAACAATAATTCAGTAGTCTGTAGTGTCAATATATTAATATAAAATCACTAAATCCATGACATTTTGGATATAGTATGGCCAAGTTTCAGCGTATCACGTCTAGTAAGATTTATTATTATATATATATATATATATATAATATCTATAACGTATATATATTATATTATATTATATATATATTATATTACTCCCACCATAAGAGCACACTAAATACTGCACTTTCACGACGAGAAAGCAACAATTGATTGTTCCAAAGTGGAAAGAATAAGAGTTGTATATCACGAATAAGAAGTCGAAATTTGTATTTAAAAACATCAGCAATCCTTCACTGAGTTATTCAGAGGGAGAAAAGTAAGAATGTACTTATAACGTACTGTATACGGTATCGTGACGTGATGAAAATATATTTGAAAATGTGGCCTAAATCAATACGTTGCACTAACTGTACACATACGGCATTAATGCCACAGCCAGCTCTTCAAAACACAACCACAGAATTCAGCTGTGGTCAGGGGTTTTTCCTCTGTAGTTTTGACTACAGTAGCTTATAAGTTTTCTAGTGAACCCTGCATCTGATGGGTGAGACACACTCCTCAATAATGCAGGAGCTGTGTTACCTCTGGGTCTCCCTCTCCCCTCCTTCCTCCCCCACTCACTCCCTCCCTCCCCCGTTCTGCCACCCCTACGCCAACACGGGAGACCCGTGCTCCCTCTAAAGTGGAGGGCTTTTCGATGGTGTGGACAGAAACACAGTTCTCATCAATCCCAGAAACTAGCAAGGGGGCAGAGAGAGGAGGGAAATAAAGAGAGAAGGAACACGGGGAAAAGAAAGGGAGCGAGAAAGGAGAGAAAGAGCAAGAAAAAAAAAAAAAAAGGAAAGAGGGGCGAGAGGAGGAGGAGAGGAAGGGGAGGAGGGTAGGGAGGGGAGGAGGGAGGGGGACGGGAGAGAGAGAGGAGAGAGAGAGAGAGAGGGAGGGAGAGGAGGAGAGAGAGAAGAAGGGAGGGAGGGAGAGAGAGGAGGGAGGGAGAGAGGGGAGCAGAGATAGAGAGCAGACGAGAGAGAGAGAGAGGGAGAGAGTAGCGCGAAGTGGCAGGAGCACCGAATGCTTTGTTACTCGTTAAGGTTCAGTGACATCACTCCACATTCCCAGGAGGTCGGGGGAGGAAGGGAGAGAGAGAGGGAGAGGGGGAGGGTGGAGAAGAGAATGCGAGAGAATGAGACAAGGGTGGGAGGGAGCCTGGGGGGGGGGGAGCCTGGGGGGGGGGGGGGGGTGGGAGTTCCTTGCTCTGGGAAGCTGATCCCCATGGTCCTAACCTTTCAGGCTCCATGCCACAGAGGCAGCCCCATGTCTAGTCTTCAGCCTGGCCCTCTCCCTGCCGCCTCCCAGGGAGGAGGTCCTAACCATGGAAGGCACAATGCCTCAACAAAAGACACCCCCAACCAGATGGTAAATTATCAGCGATTGTTAAAAAACAATGCGGCCCGTTGATGACAGGCGAGAAGGGCGCTGGCAAGAGAAGAAAGGTAGGGATGGTGTTGTGTGTAGCGCGTGTGAGTGTGTGTGTAGCGCGCGTGTGTGTGTAGTGCGTTTGTGTGTGTGTGTAGCATGTGTGTGTGTGTGTAGTGCATGTGTGTGTGTGTGTGTGTGTAGCGCGTGTGCGTGTGTGTGCGTGTGTGTGCGTGTGTGTGTGTAGCATGTGTGTTTCAGCTTTTTTTCTTCTTTCAACAACTTCTCCACCCACTACTTCTGTGGGGAAGACCAAAGTGATTGTGGTGAATTCGATTGGCCTAGCCACACACACACACACAGAGACAGTCTCCCTCCGACCAGCTCTGGCTTCCACACTTACAGCGAGAGGGGAAAAAGAGAGGTGATGTTGGAGCTGGGGTTCTGCTGTCATAGCAGTCCCCTCTTTTGGACAGCGTGTAATCCTAACCCCTAAACCACACCACCTACTTCCAGGCAGCGTTGCTAAACTGATGGTGCGTGTCTGCTAAAGAGGCCAGCCAGTCAGACATTCTCTTCAGTGTTGCGTCACAGGCTGGCTTACCAGTTCACAGCCTGCTCTACTTTCACTGGTCAAACAGCTGATGGGATCCACAGTGTTCGATAGTTGTCGATTTCAGTCAAACTCCGAAAGTCATTGGCCAATAGAATTCCTTTCCATCAGTACAGTCCTCGGTTAAGTAAGATGATTCCTCTAGTTTTTATATGATACAAGATTACATCAACATTGCCAGGAAAAAATAGAAACTTGTCAGTTATTGCACCGAAGGGAGACTATATTGGCGTATAAGATCAGCCAGGACATTTACCATAAGTATTCCAAGTCAAGTTATTAAAAAGTGATTTATTTGAGAGATTACAACGATTGTTCCATAGCCCTCTGACTTTACATTAAATAAACCCACTCATAAATATCCACGTCCTTTCAGCCATTTGTCAATATAAAAAGAAAATGGACACACTTAAGGTTGTATAAAGGCCCCGGGGACCAATGGGGTTGTGCATTTAACCGAATATTTAAGAATAACAGAACTTTGTTCAAACCACACAATAGCGACTGGCCTTAGTTTGGACTCCAACAGCCATAACAACCCATGACTTATTTTAGGTCGACCACTGAATGGTCTCCCCAAAGCACTCACTCCCTGGCCAAAGATTGTGGTATTTGTAAGAAACCACAATCTATTATTATTAAAGAATAAATCAAATGGGAAAGAGAGATGCCAAGAACAACAGTCTTTTAAAATGGTTCTGTAGAGTAGAGCCTTCCAGAGTCCACATTTTTACATTTCATTTGCATGGATTGTCGAGAAACTCGAGTACTGAGCAAGTTGAAATTCCATTTGTTTATCTCATCCTGCTTCAACAAAATGGATAATTTTATTTAACAGAACTCTTGCCTGGCCTGACTCTTAAGCCGCATCAAATCCATTTGTCAAACGCATGGTTCTCATACCAAACAACTGATGGCGTCCTTCAAATGTAAAAAAAAAAATATTAAAAAAGTTTTAAGCAGGCAAAGTGCATCTTTTCAATAAATGGAAAAAGACCGCTTGTGTGCATAACCTATCAAGCCGTATGTGTACTACCTGAGGAGTATTATTCAAGTGTGAACACAGCTAGTTTGAGAAATTTGTGTTTTTTTCAGTTTGGAGAATTTGTTTTTTCAGTTTGGGTAATTTGATTTTTTAAGTTTGGAGAATTTGTTTTTATTTCAGTCGAGGGAGTTTAGTTTTTGAATGAGATGCCACCTGAAGCAGACCAGACGTCTCAGGTTCCCTCAAATCTTCTGCTCATTCCTTTCTGGTTCTCCTTGTGCAATGCAGAACCACGCAAGAACCTAGTTTCACAAGGAGAAGTTCTCCGTCCGGTTCTGCAGGTACCGTATGACAGCCACGGAAAAGGAACGTCTGTCCTTTAATGCCGTCAGCCTCAGACGAATAATCCATCATGCAAACCTACATTCACACAGAACCTATCTGTCAACCCAAGACGGAAGATATGGACTAAATGTAAACACCTGTCTGGAGACAGGGCAACATTTCAAAAGACATTTGAACTTCTCTTGAAAGCACCTTCCATGTCTCATTTTCTCTCTCATATAGTGTTGATTTATGGTGCACAACTTCGTTATAAGACTTCACAGGACTGAGATCAGGATGGGAGGGGATGGAGGAGGAGGAGGAGGAGGAGGAGGAGAAGGGCTGGGCGATGTGGCTGAATCCACCACAAGATGTGTTTAAGAAGCACGCCTTCAGGGCAGTGTAAAGAGTGAAGCAGGTTGAAACACGAAAGGGGAGTTGATGGCAAGTGTGAGGAACCCTCACCACGCACTATCTCTGCTTTCTGCTGTATGTTCCGGTTCCTTGGGTAGAACTTTCCCCTCCCTCCGAACACGCAGGATGCTGCATGGTGACACACATCTATCTTTTAGACTAGCAGGTCTACAATTACAGCAAGATGTGTTGGTGTCTCTCAGTATGTCTCTCTCTGCTCTTTTCTTACTCTCAAGGTTCTCCATGGATGGAGAAGTAATAGTCATAACTTAAAAAGGCTAAACTGGACATCTGAGCATTCTGCATTGTATTAACACCCCTTTTTTTGGTGAGGGGTGTGATCCCAAATTCCTCAAGTCATCATTAAGAAATCGACCCCGTGATTAATTGGAGATTCATGACTTCCTGTCATTTTGTTGTTTAACACAATCTCGAGGGTGTGATCAGTTGAAATTGTGCCAAGCCTCAGATACAGGATTTTAATGTTGGATTTTTTTTTCTCTCCTCTCTCTGACTACGTGGCTGTTGGTCACGTTTTTGGCATGGACGCTCCAATAGGAAACCACTGGTGAAGGTTTCCATAGCATGTCCACAGTGTTGCCAGTCGCCAGATTTGTAGCTGCGCTCTACCTGAGGATTTCTGTTGCTAGGCCAGGTGAGAAGTTGTTAAACAAAGCAATCCCTAAATTGGCAACGCTGCTATTCTGGCTTTTCACATTTGTCCTAACGCCTCCCTCTTACAAAGTATGGATGAGTCGCATCGAACACAAAAAGAGTAACATAAACGCATATCAAACATAAGTGATCGGATTCCAGCAAGACAGTCCTCTTTTGTCACTAAGTGACACGTGTACCGATAAGAAAGTTAATGGTAACCTTCCTCTCTCGTCGCCTACTCCTTCTCACACGCCGATTAATCTCGGTCAGGGCGTGACAGACAGACTCGCCGTTGGAACCTGTCGGATTCAAGGTTCTGACGGGCTTGGAACTGCAGTGTTTGTGTTTTGACGTGTGTATGTGTGTGCGTGCGTGCCTCCTATCGCAGTCTGCCAAAGCCACTTCCTAATACATGTAGATATAATCCTGTCATTGCTGCAGGGGAAGTTATGTAGAGGCAGGTCAAAAGGAGAGACAGAGGTTCAGAATGGTGTAATAGAGGGAAAGAGACGAAAAGAAATACAGCGATATTATGAAACGACTTACTTTACAAGGTATCGCTGAACACAAGTAAAACCGAAGTAGAGATGCGAGAAAGTCAGCGAAAGCTCGCATAAACAAATAAACATCGAGACAAATTCAATCGGGATTGTTGAAATTGCATTGCGGTTGCTGATGTACTCAATTGTGCGCTGCACGTTATGCGAAGGGAATGGATGTGCGAGCCGTTCATGGAAGGCCTACCCATGGTTTATGGTAAAATCATCTTGTTCTGGAGAGAGCTGAGAGGAAACACAGAGATGACAGGCTGCCTGCGAAGGAAAGAAGATGAAGTTCTTAAAATAAAGAAATCATCCCTCCATCCCATCTGTCAGCAGAAAGCAGTTTTCTCCTCATGCCTTCGATTGTCTTGGCAGAACCTGCTTACACTTCATTGACGGGAGAGGATTTCATGGATGACATGTATTAACCAAATACTGCGCAGACAGAAAGCACATCTGGTAATTCTGTAACGAGGGGGGGGGGAGGTAGGTTGGGGGAGGAGGGAGGAGTGAGGATGGGGGAGCAGAAAGGCGGAGGGAGGGGGGATGGGAGGGAGGTGTACGCGTGGGAGGGTAAGGGAGGTATAGAACGTGAGGAGAGGTACATCGCCGAGAAGATACTCTAGTTGGATTGAGATCTGTGACTGAGTGGAGGCGCCATTTGATACAGTAATACTCATTGTCCTGTTCAAAGGAACAAACCAGTCTGGGAGGATGATTCCAGCTTTATATGACAATGGAGAGCGCAGTTTATGCAAGGCTGCTGAGAGAGTAAGGCGGTCATCAGAAGATGGTGACATAGGTGGGTGAAAGAGGAGGGGAATGGACATGGTCAGGAGGGAGGCAACAGATACTGCAGAGGTTGCGTAGCTGTAGGGCGGCAAGGGGATGAAGGCGAGGAGGTCACTTTGGTACCGAAAGGGGAGGTGGGACTTTTGAGGCCCAAAAGAGGTGCCAAAGAAGAGCTAAAGTAGATTCGCCCGCAGGTGCGTATGTTTGTACAAGAAATGCGACAAAGGACAGAGGCTGTAATTTTATAAGGCACTGCTTCACTGTCAGAGGAGTAATGTCCTGGACAACAACCCATTCGTTCCCCGTTGCGCAGTTATACACAGACCTATGCCGCCTCAACTCACGCATTAACCCTGTACAAGGAACACAGAACATACACACTCTAGATAACCTTGCTATGGACAGACAATGATTTTTAGCTCTTTAAGTTGGTTTGGAACAACGCTCAACGTAGCATGTGAACCCTGTGAGCTATGACCGAGCGATGACACCAGCTAAATCAGTATAAGGCAGAGAATTGAGATGATAATTATCTCAAATGCGATCATATCCGCATTGGGTTTTTAGAACTATACATTATGGTTAAATCGTCTGGTTTAACTTTAAAGTATATATCTACAATTACTATTATATTATATATATACATATGGTATGTATGGTTTATATATATATATATATATATATATACCTGGACTGACTGAGGTCACTCCATTTGAACAAAATGGAAGAATTTGCTTAACCTTCCATTTACCAAATAGGCGACTTCCAAAAGTAACACAGCCTTCTGTCCTGCATATCTTTCTGCCACGAAATTCAAACCTTCCTGGAGGTTTGAATAACAATCTGTATTCTCTCCAAGTCTAGAAGTAGCATCTGTCAATATAAAGTATAAATGAGGGGTTTGGTTATACAGCTGAATGGCTGCTGGCCATTTCTCTAAAGTAAAGAGAGGGAGGAAAAGTTCTGTGGAAGAAAAAGTCTAGAATTTGGTTGTTATACCTCGGTCCAGCCCCGCCGCTATCTATGCTACGCACAGCAGCTGCAGCAGAGCTGAAGAAAACACAGTTTAGAGTGCCAAGGGGTATTCTGCCTTCTGCACAAACACGCATGAGCACACACACACACACACACGGTTAAACACAAACACACGCCCAGTTCCACCTATACACACAAACAGACCTAAAGGCTGCCTTTACTGAAACTTCTGTGAACTCGGAGGAGGTGGGGAGGGAGGTAGGGAGGGAGAAGGAGGGGAGAGTATGGGAGGAGAAGGAGGAAGGGGGAGAAGGAGGGAGGGAGGGAGGGAGGAAGAGAGGAAGGAGTCTTTTTTCCTTCCCACCACCCCCTTCTTCTTCTCCTCCTCTTTCTAATTCTCTTGCTGTTATTATCATCACCATCCCTCATTATCTGTTAGCCTCTGAGCTCTGTTGACTTGAGGATGATTCTGCCATGTCTGAACCTGGGAAGTCACGGAGCAGACCCACGACTAGACCAGCATGCGTTCCTGACACGCTCCTCGTAGGTGTGCTGATGCAGACGCTGATCGTTTCAGTCTGATCAGTTGGGTCACAGGTCAGGCTGGCTGCATTGGAGTTCCAGTAAAAGGAAGATTTGTGAGTCTGTTTGTGTGTTTTGGTCATGTTTGTGTGGCAGTCTTGTGTGTGTTTTACCTTCTTGATTTAGTCGGTTAGTTGCGACTGTTCCACCTCAGATCTATGGGGCAGAAAGAAACAGCGTAACTTCTCATTCAAGTTGACGTAGTATCCAGACTTATCTAAAGTCATCCAGAGTTATCTAGAGTTATCCAGAGTTATCTAGAGTTATCCAGACTTATCTAAAGTTATCCAGAGTTATCTAGTATCCAGGGGTCTGTAAATTCCTAACAGCTATGGTTTCAAGACAAGACAAAACAGTAGTTCTCCATCACAATGGATTTGTGTTGTGTTGTGTTCTGTGTGTTGTGGTCTGTGGTGTATCGTGTAGGTATGTGTGTGGTGATCTGTGCATTGTGTGTGTGTCTGTGTGTGTGTAATGGAGATATGTGTGTGTGTGAGTGTGTGTGTGTGTTGTGATGTGTGTGCGTGCGTACGTTTGTGCATGCGTGTGTGCGTGCGTGCATGCATATGCGTGCATGTGTGTGTCAGTGTGTGTCTGTGTGTGTGTGTGTGTATGTATGTGTGTGTGTGTGTGTGTGTGCATGTGTGTGTCTGTGTGTGTGTGTCTGTGTCTGTGTCTGTGTGTATGTGGAGAGGAAGTGTTGAAAACTCGCTAAGCTAAACCTCAGCAGCCTTTCCCTATCCTACTGAGCGAAATAAACTGGACAATCCAAAACATAACACCCTCCTGTGCCTCCCCCTGGATCTACACCTCAGCTTTTCCAGCTAACCTCCCTCCCTCCCCCCCCCCCCCCCCCTACACACACCACCACCACCCAACCTCTCCACTTGATGCTTTTTCCCCCCTTCTTTTTCTCTTTTTTTTGTCTTTTTCTTCTTTTTTCACATGCTTTTACAGTGAGGTACGCTGAAAGCTTTCTTTGTTGCTACGGTCTATGGCGTCTGAATAGTCCCCCACTAGCTCCAAGGATTCCGAGCCCCAGAGACTGCCGCTCAATAGAATTCTTCCCCTGACTTCTCCCTGGCCGGCCCACAATGAGGGAGACCACTCTTTTTTTTTTTTTTTTTTAGTCCTCATCTCAA